>JAJOZX010001100.1:125000-187500 GCA_023014485.1 Bathynomus jamesi | reverse complement strand
CTACCTAAATCATTGTATTACGTAATCCATTCAGTGGACCAACGTACGTACATAATTTATGTTATCAATAGACTTCATATTTCATGCTGTGTTCCATTTTTGCATACCATTAGCCTATCATAAATGAGTGTATTACTTAACAATTAATCTGTATAACCATTTCCTTATTTGCTAATCCTCAGTCATATTTAGCATACTATAAATGCCGTTATATAATTGTTAATCACCGTAAATATCTTCATTGCCACGTTATTCACTGTGAACAAATAAATGATGTATTTTCTTAATTAAAGACAAAACAACAAGTAATTTTTCTAACCTTATTAATATTATTTGCTTGGGTGCAATCCAAGCTGGTGACCTCGAATCAATTTGTGGAATTCCAGAAAGTGCTTTATAGTAAGACTACATGATTAGTCACATAAAACTGATGATACCTTAGGACATCATAAATTGTTGATCCCAGCCTTGTCATTAACAATAAATCATTCCATCAATTAATCATTATCACTAAATTAATCAGTATCACCTCACTCGGCAAATACTAGGCCTACTATATATATATATATATATATATATATATATATATATATATATATATATATATATATATATATATATATATATATATATATATACACTTTTGCGTTAGTTTTCATCCATGCTCGTTTTTTACCCAATAGCTTCTACAGGTCATATTATTATATTTTCAAATTTTTAATTACTTACCCTTGTGTTGAGGTAGGGATCGGGATTTCATTAAAAAGTTTAGAGACAAGCTTTTTTACTGCCTGCAATAATTATTTTTTCGAATTCCACCTGGAATAGGATTTTAATTAAAATATTCAAGATCAAATAACTCCTACTTCATGCTACATCGGGCTTTTACACACCCAGGGATTTGTTTTAGGTTAGGTTAGGTCAACCTAATCTAACCTCAAAAAAGTATCTTCTACTAGTAAGTCCAACCGATTTGCAAAATAGGAGTTACTAGGTAAAAAAGTGGCTTTCTATTGGTGATACTTGGGGATTTATATATATATATATATATATATATATATATATATATATATATATATATATTATATCCCTTCGTAAACGAGTTCCCTAATGAACTTTAATGCAAACATCCTACTGCTATAGGATAAATTTCTTACCTACAAAAAACCCTTCTTGCAAGAAGAGGCAGATTTGGCAGCAGATTCTCTTATCCTGAATGGTAGATTAGGCTAGGGAAATATTCTTATGATGGGCAAGCACTGAAGGACTTTTCCTTTCGCAAGGATTTCAAGGATATATCCCTTTAGGATAATGTTATTAGGCTAGTAAGCAAATATTATGGTTCTGAATAGCTACCCAGCTTTTTCTTCTCGGGGTGAGGTCTGTGTCTACGCGCGCGCGTGTGGTGTGTGTGTGTGTGTGTGTGTGTGTGTGTGTGTGTGTGTGTGTGTGTGTAGTGATCACATAAATACAACATATTTTATTTATATATATATATATATATATATATACACACACATTCAACTGCAAAGAACACGCAGTATAAATAACGTAAAGAACGACGCTTGTATAGGAGATATTCCGCGCAAGACGAGAGAGAGAGAACGAAACAAATGGAAAAATGAGGTAACCACCCGGGAATCGAACCCGGGATCTTCCGATTGCATCTGACCGGCAATCGGAAGATCCCGAGTTCGATTCACGGGTGGTTACCTCATTTTTTCATTTGTTTCGTTCTCTCTCTCTCGTCTTGCGCGGAATATCTCCTATACAAGCGTCGTTCTTTACGATATATATATACATATATATATATATATATATATATATAGTGGACCTAGTTTTAACCGTTTAAGGTGATAATGATTTAATTGTATGCAATGATTAATTGATGCAATGACTGATTGCTTATTAATGAAAGGCTGGGTTAATAATTTATGATGTCATACAGTATCACCGACTGGAATAAGTGGTTATTTGATTAGATCCACCATACTATTGGAAGTGACCGAAATGGCAGCGAGGGTCACCAGCTTGGTTTACACCCAAGCAAATTAATGTTAAGGTTATAAAAGACACCTTATGGGTTTTGTAGTTTATTACGAAAATAAAGCCGTTATTTATTCACTGTGATATAACAAAGAATTGACAGTAATTAATTGGTAGTTTTACGTTATGCTTATGACATAGACTTAGCTAATAAGATGAAATGTTAATAGCTTAATTGACACGTAATAAATGATGTACACGTTGATGGTATGTAAATAGCATGCGACATGGAACATTGAATGGGCCTAGTAAATGATATAAAGAATGCACGTGCGTTTGGTACATTGAATAGAAAACATGACACTGATTAAGTAGGCTAAATGATTGCATGGATGCACAAGGAATAATTGATGCGGCCTAATAATAATGGATTGAAATGCTTGCACAAATATCATTTATATATAAGAACATTATGTGATGTTAAATGATTACGTCAAGAGAATATTTAGTTAACACACAAATATATGAATTGAACATAATGACAGATGATACGCGGAATTACGGTATTGAAATGACATTTGAATTGGATGACAGGCCTACTGCGTTCTTTCACGAGAGTCAGTTGGAACGCTTGATTACACACTTTGGGAGTATAGCCTACCGTTCGGCGGTAGGCTAATGTAGGCTTCACAAGAGTACTTAGAATAGGAGGTACTTATCTTAGGACGATATAACCTTGTTGAAGGCGGGTTGAAGACGAACCATTTTACGCAGATTCGAGTTGTCGTTGTCCGTTAAGCCTCTTGAGATGATGGATGTAGGCTTCGTTCGGAAGCCTGAGGTGATGTTACTTCTCGAGGTGCAGGCTGGCCTTATGATCTTGCAGGCGTAGGCCTGTGGTGCTGAATATATCTCGAGGAATGTGGAGAAACTTGAAGGCCGACCCGGCAAACCGCAGGCCCGAAGCGATTCCGGTTGGGCCTCGAAGGATTGCTTCTGCAGGTGGTCTGTAGATCTTACTTGATGATAAATTGTAGGCCTTGAAGAAAGTAGCGGCCGCGCCCCTCGGCCAGGGGGCCGGAAAGCGGTTGGTGGACGTGTTGCTCACGTTCGATGATGTGAGTACGAGTGAGTGAGTGAGAGAGAATGAAAGCAAGTGGAAGCTCGCTTTTATACGTAGTTCCTGTAACGTAGGACTTCGCGCCAATTCTTAAGACGCCTTGTGAGCGCGTCCTTTCGTTGATAAGGACTTACTTTCGCGCCTTTTGGGAAGAAACAGATTTTCCATTGTTTGACCACATGTGTTTTCCAAGCTGTTTGATGATAGCGTGGAAGTAAAGGATTTCTCTCTATTTGCTGGTCTATTTCTTGTCTATCCGCTACATATATATATATATATATATATATGTGTGTGTGTGTGTACACAATATATATATTTCTTTTTTTTTTCATATCTGCTTCGAGAGGTTTTATTTATTTCTTGAGAAAAATATGCATTTAGGTTTAAGGAATTTTAAACTTATCAGCATAATTAATTGGAATTTGCATATTTTCCTACAAAAATTCAGCAGATATTGTTCGTCAGACTCCATAACTCTCTACTGGAATGCTAAACAGCGTATATCTTTCACATTTTTTTTTTAAATAATTGCATGTTGCAGAGTATATATGTATATATATATATATATATATATATATATATATATAACATGCAATTATTTGAAAAAAAAAAAATAAATAAATAAATATATATATATATATATATATATATATATATATATATATTATATATATATATATATATATATATATAGTCTTATGAAAATTAATTGAAACAAAAAGTAATGAAATCATAATTTCATGTTTGGGTCATTTATTTCCTGTTATAACACTACTTAGTCTTTAGTATTTGATATGGCCTCCTTTAACTTTAAGAACACATTTAATTCTTTCTGGTATTCAATCAACGAGAGATGCGCAGATATTTTTTATTTCTTCATGATACCATATCTTGATTACTGCGCTGATGAGCTTTTCTTTTGTTGTACAGTCATATTTTCGAAGGTGTTTTTTAACAAGAGCTCAGAGATTTTCTATTGGATTTAGATCGGGTGAGTTTCCAGGCCATTCTAATGTGTGAATGTTGTTCTCTTCAAACGTTTTCATTGATTTTTTGGATGCATGGAAAGGAGCAAGGTCTTGCTTGAAAATCCCATCGCCTTCTGGCAAAGCTTTGATAAGATCATGAGCCATTATTTTTATTTACATACTTTTCCGAATTCATCATTCCTTTAATTGGCAAAAGTCTTACAAGTCTCGAAAAGCAAAATGAACCCCAAAACATACAGTAATTTTCTCAGGATGGTTCACGTACTGTGTTATGTGGCCCTGATGGATTGCTTCACCAGATGATCGTCTTACATACTGAGATCTCTGTCCTTGCACTTCAAAGTACGATTCATCACTCACCATGATTTTACGCCATTGTTCCTTTGTTCAGTGCTTGTATTTTTTAGCCCAAACAATGCGTTTCTTTTTCATTTTTGTCGTCAGCAGTTGTTTATAGATAGACTTTCGTGCAGGGTGTCCAACATCCAGAAGACGTCTCACGGTACTTGAACAAACAACAGTTCCAGCAGATGCCAATTCTCTTTGTAGAGTATTACTAGTAAGTTTAGGGTTTTCGACCACATTTGTTCTTCCGCCGAGGAGAAAAAGATCCAGTTTCTCGAGTGGCTTTTACATTTCTGCTCACATTTGCCACATTAACACCACATTCTTTGAGTCAATTGCGTGGATTCTGATAAGGTCACTATCTTTGAACGCTTTCTGGGTGTAATGGCCATTGTAAGTTTGTTTATTTTACAAAACAAAGCCTTAAAAACAATTACAGTTAATGTATTCAAATTGTGACCAATTGCAGACAACGTACCACACGTCCAAACAGTAGGAAGCACGAGGCTACGCTGATCTAAATTGTGTATAAAAAATATACTACAAACATGTAGCATCAAAAGTTGCCAAAATCAGTAAAGAAAAATTAGCCAAATTCGCAGCACAAATTATTCTTCCTATAATTAAAGAAAAAACGACCCTGTTTTAATTAATTTTCACAACACTTATATATATATATATGCAGGGTGTCCCATAAGTCCGGCATCATATGAGAAATTCATATTTTTCTATTTCTACAAACCATAATTCATATTTTTCTCTTTCTACAGGCCATAATGTCTGTGAGCAAGGAAGAACGAATCCAGATAATTCTACTCATAGGAAATCGGAGTCAAAGAGAGGCCGCTGCTGAATTTAACAGACTGCATCCAGACCGCGAGCCAATAACACAGAGTTGTGTTAGCAGACTTGTTGCAAAGTTTAAGGAAACAGGATCCATAGAAGATAAACCACGCAGTGGACCTTCAAGGAGGTCCACTGACGATGATACAGCGACTGCTATCCTGGCTCATTTTAATAGAAGTCCCAATAAGTCTCTTCGGCGATTGTCCGCCGATACAGGAGTGTCGAAAAGTAGCATCCATCGCATTCTTCAGGCTCACAAATGGTATCCATATAAACTTCAGATCCTACAGAAATTAAGCGAAGATGATCCCGACCGGCGGATGGAATTCTGTGAATGGGCTACGGAACAATATGCTCGGGATGCCAATTTCCCGTCCACCATTCTGTTCAGTGACGAGGCTGTTTTTTATGGAAATGGTGAGGTAAATCGACAGAACACCCGCTACTGGTCTCAAAACAACCCTCACTGTTATACCTCTTAAAAGAAACAAGGTGCATCTCGGGTGATGGTATGGTGTGGCATTTAGAAGGATCACATCATAGGCCCCCCTCTTTTTCGATGAACATGTCACTGGAGGCACCTACCTACGTATGCTCAAGGAAGAAGCATTTCCCAGTGTCTTGAACGAAGAAGGAAATTTCCCAACATGGTTCCAGCAAGACGGCGCTCCTGCACATTACAGCACCCAAGTAAGGGAATACCTGTACCAACAATTTCCTGGTCATTGGATAGGACGTCGAGGGCCTGTGGAATGGCCAGCTAGAAGCCCGGATCTTACGCCACTAGATTTTTATCTCTGGGGCCACTTGAAAGCGCTGGTATACGCAGAGAAAATTAGGAGTGTTGAACATTTGCGGCAGCGCATTATTGGGGCATGTAACACCATTACTCCTGACATCATTCACCGTGTGCTTGCTGACTGGGTATCACGTCTGAATTTGTGTATTGAAAACAATGGTGGACATATTGAGCACGTTCTGTAAATAAAAGCTTTTGTTTTGCCTTTTTTTATTATTTTTCCTATGATGCCGGACTTATGGGACACCCTGTGTATATATATATGGGTTGTTAATAAAGCAAGGGAAAAGTTTTAAAAATAAGTAAGTCCTTAATTATTGCAAATAGAACAAAGTAGCACATAGCGTGAAAATCTATGACTCAAAGTTTTTAACATATTCTTCATCTTGGGCAATGTGGCGTTCGATTCTATTTTTTTAATTTTTTATTTTCAGATAGATGCACCCGACTTAACCCCTCTTTGGTTTCAACTGAAGCAAAAGTAAACTGCGTGTTGTGGTTAGCCCAGCTGAAACCTGTTACAGCAGTGAGATACAAATTCCGGGCACAGTACAACAAAAATGCACCATCTCTACATGCAATAAAAGACTGGCTGAAAAAATTTAAAGAGATAGGTTCAGTGCATGACAGACTACGTTCCGGTAGACCAGTTATCAGTGAAGAGAGCACAGCATCTGTTCGAGAAGCGTTCGAAAGAAGCCCAAAATCGTCACTTGCCCATACTTCCAGAGAAATGAACATCCCTGTCTAAACAGTCCTTAAGATTTTAAAAGTGAAGTTACATCAACATCCCTACAAAATTCGAGTTGTTCAAGATCTAAGGAGGAGGATTACAGTGATAGTCTTGAAATCTGTGAATAATTTCTCTTAAGAATCAAAGAAGATCCAAACTTTTTGAACCAGTTAACATTTTCTGATGAAACATTTCATCACAGCGATAAAGTTAACTGACACAATTGTCGTATTTGAAAAAATGGAAGTAGTATGCACGCAAAATGTTAGAGCGCAATGCAATTGCAAATGTATGTTGCATTGCAATATTGATCAGTGTTGCAATGACATACTGCTCAGCGTTGCAAGATATTACAAAGGGGGAGGGGGAGGTTGCAAAGTGGGAGGAGGAATGCTGCAAGATGTTATGCAACAAGGGAGGGGGAATGTTGCAAGTTGTTATGCAACAAAGGGGGATGTTGCAAGAGCAACAAGGGTTATGCAACTTCAAGGCAGAGTTATCCCCCAAGAGAAAGAGAGAGGAGAAGGAGAGAAAGGAAGAGGAGAGGTGTTCGCCTGGCGGGAGCCAAGCGCATATTAAGACTTCAGCCGAGCGGCTGTTGTCTTAGTATGTTCCAAATCAGCCAGTTGGCTTATCTGGCTGACTTGCCAGATTGCGCTGTTTATTTAATTAAAGCATATATTCTGGCTTAATCAGCCAGTTGGCTTAGAAGACTGAGTTGCCAGTTTGCACTATTTATTTAATTAAAGCATATATTCTGGCTTAATCAGCCAGTTGGCTTAAGCAGCCAGTGCATCCTGGCATCATCAGCCAGTTGGCTCAATCAGCCAGTGCCTCCGGGCACCATCAGCCAGTTGGCACAGTGTACACACCCATCTATACTGTTTATGTGCGTCACGCGTTAAACTCTAAGGTGGAGGCGGGTCCGAGACCCGGCGCGGTGATAGCCAGGGTGACCTAATGATCCGTGTTAAACTCTAAGGTGGGGTGTAAAGCTTCGCCAGAATGAAAAATTCGTATGGGGAGCAAAGGCGAGCCTATATATGCAAATTTCCGGAAAAAAGTTCATCTAAAAATCGTGATTGTTGGCCAGGGCGCCCTAATGATCAGCGTTAAACTGTAAGGTGGAGGCGAGCTCGAGACCCGGCGCGGTGATAGCCTGGGTGACCTAATGATCAGCGTTAAACTATTAAGCTATTTTACACATAAAAACACGTACAGATTTCTAGACATTCTGGAATTATTGGCCTCATCCTACATACTATTAAGCTATTTTACACATAAAAACACGTACAGATTTCTAGACATTCTGGAATCATTGGCCTCATCCTACAACTGCTCACACCATCGCACGATTGGAACAACACCTAACGAGGTTTTAGAAAGAGGTACGCATCCAGAGGTGACAAGAGATGGAACACCACCACCATACTCTGTGCGTTTCAAAATCAATGATTATGTAAGGCTGTCACGTTCGGGGAATAAATTCCCGAAGGGATTTGAGCAAGGATGGACACGTGAGATTTTTAAAGTTAGAGCTATGAGACCTAAAGGTGCGATAATGATGTATTACATTGAAGATTTGAATGGGGGAGAAATCTCAGGAGGCTTTTACCGCGAGGAGTTGCAGAAAGTGGCATTTAATTTAGGAAAAAACGTTTTTAAAATTGAGAAAATTATAGGAAGCAAAGGTTCAGGAAAGAGAAAAATGTACCTGTTGAAATGTCTAGGTTACCCAGAAAGCTTCAACACCTATATAAAAGCTGATACAGTAATGAAGCTTAAATAGTATGCAACATGGCTCCTAACCATTTCTACGTCACACTACCGTCCTCCTCGTCCCTGTCTGTACATCCTAACAACACCCTCGCCAACTTTGTGACAGAACTCCATGGACCCATTGAATTGGAGCGTGATTCGTATGAGGTGGGGTTATGTGAACTCCAGTTAGCCACCAAATTTTTAACTCTTGAAAATGAAATCATATTTCTGATTATTAGAAAATTCCATGAGTGCGAAAAATTAGGCATAACCTTAGACAATACTATGCGATCAGTCCTGTTCGGCGAGGAACGGTACTATAGCACAAATGTATCGCTAGGAATCGGGCATTATGATACAGCCATGGACATTGTGACGGGGTTAAACAAAAGTCTTGAAATGTCGCGCCTGATATACGATTTACTTTTTGAAGTCGTAAACATAGACACGCCTGAATGCACATTGAAGTTAAAATCAACGCTTAATAGAAATATTAAATATAAAGAGCTGTTCACAATTGTGGCTGAGGGCCGATATAGCGCAGCTCTCCAAAGAGATACTTTTCACGAGGCACAGCATGACTTGTCAAGCTTAATGTATCAAATGAAGATGGAGAAGCTGGGTGAATACTCTCCGCCCCCATACATGTGCTATATTTACAGCAATATCGTAGAACACCAATTTGTTGGGGACACCCAGGCGCGCCTGCTACGCATTGCACACATCCCCAGCCATAGAGGGAAAAGTTTCAGCATTACATATGACAAGCCCGATTATGTGAATGTTGCGACTAATCTATTAACCAACATCTCGATATATATAAGAACGATTGAGGTAAAAAAATTCTCATTCGGTGATGGGAGCTTAACAGTGAAACGACATTTTCGTCGTTTATAATGACTCGAAGACCGTTCAGTCTACAGAGGGGTGAGGTACCAGCGTGGGAGTGGACTTGGTTCCATTTTTTCATCCATACTACGCACCGCTGTCCCACTGTTGAAGAGGGGTGCCAGGTACCTAGGGCGGAAGGCGTTACAACAGGTTTTAACGCGGCAGAAGACATAATGGGTGGCACTAAGCCTAAAGAAGCTCTAAAAAAACATTTAAAACGTACACGGGATGAAATCATCAAAGATGCAAAGAGAAAAATGCGTGGTGGCGGAAAGAAGAGATCTGCCAGCAAGAAGGGGTTACCAACACTGGGCGGAAAGAAGAGATCTGCCAGGAAGAAGGGGTTACCATCACGTGGCGCTAAACGTAAAAGGATATCAAAAAAGAAGTGCTCTAAGCGTATGAAACTTATGGCTGATCATTTTTTTAACTGATATAAGCTGAGGTCTCTACTCTCACGAATCATAGGTTGACTAATACTTGTCGAGGGAGGTGGCACTATTTACGACTGGTCATGGCACGTTTCATCCATCCTTGTAGTTCACAATGCTGTAAATCGGAACTGTCCATCTTTGATATGCCCCCCACTCAGGTCTCTATTGAGCATAGCGACTTTATTACAATTAACCCGTTAAACACAATTAGTTCACCCAGTATCCCTATAGAATTCGTGATAACCAGCTCAGGCCCTTACTTTTTTGAACCGAGCTGCATGCATATGTACGCTAAACTGCGTATAGCCCATTCTGATGGAACGGACTGCGGTGATAGTTACTCTGCCTAACCTGAAACCAACTTTTTACACTCCATATTCGGCCAATGTGAAGTGTATTTAAGCCAGGTTAACATCTCGGCACGAATGGGGTACTACCACCTACGAGCCTATCTGGAAAATGTCCTCAACTTTTCAAAAGAAGCGAAGGACACCTTTTTACCCGCTGAAGGGTATTACCATACTAAATATGAAAATGGGATAAAGGATAAATTTAAGAATTCTAAAAAAAAAGATAATGTTTTGGACGCCTGCATACAGACTTCACATTCCAGGAGAAGTTGTTTATGAACGGGGGTGGCTATGAAGTTGAAGCTTATCCGCGCGATTCCTGAGATCTGCATAGATCTGGGGTCTGATCAAGAAGAGGGCGCGAAACCCGTTGTGATAGACATGACGGAAACGTATTTGCGTATACGCCGAGTGAAATTACGTTCCCCGAAACAAATAGAAATTGAGAGACTTAATACACGCCACAGTAAAATACCCAATTAACAGGGTACAGATCAAACTGTACACGGTCTCCGCAGGGTTGGCATCGAAGCAACTAGAAAACGTGGCCCTTGGAGTCCTACCTAAAAGAATATTAATTGGAATGCAGGACCACGCCTCGACGAATGGAAAATATAAAAAGAGTGCCTTTAAATTCGAGAATTTCGGCCTTAAAAATATTACTCTATACGTAAATGGCATCGCTCTGGGAGGGATCATGATTACGGATTACTCATCAGACGCTGTTTTCCCGCTCTGCGCGAGAGCATATAGTAGTCTGGCTCATAATACAGGCGCCTGTGACGAACTTGGTTTTGGTGTAACACAGAAAGCATTTATCGAAGAATTTAATATTTATTCATTTGATATTACGCCTGACTTGTCTGCTGGCGCAAATACGCATTTAAGTCCACAGCAGAGTGGGAATATCTCAGTCAGGTTGGAATTTGCCAAGCCTATAGACGCGACTATAAGTGTACTCGTGTATCTCGAATCACAGGCACTAATAGAAGTTGATCGTTTCAGGAACGTGATCACAGACTTTTAAAATGGATGCGAATACACTCCAGAGAGTAATGAAAAGTGACCGTCTCACACGCTCAAAATTTATCGGTGTGTTTGCGAAGAATGAAATATTGAAGCTGCCAAGTACGAGACACTAGTGCGGGATTATCGTTAACACCGACATTGTCGGGGGTGAGGGGATTCATTGGTTTGCAATCTATTTTAAAACTAGGGAAAGAATGTACTATTTTGATTCACTCGGATTTCAGCCCTGGAATGATTCGGTAATTGTACAGTTTATCGCGCAATTACATATGCCTGAGATTGTTTGGAACCCATATCGTTTCCAAGGATATTATACTGAAACGTGCGGGTTGTATTGCATTTCATTTCTCATGCATATGTCACGTGGGAAGGGATTTATAAATTTTTTAAAATTATTCGATTTGTCGACACAGAAGTGAACGATAAAAGTGTATGCAGACAGATAAAAAAAAGGTTCGCATATGTTAGCACCCCCTGTAATGTGTAAAGGTGCATATCTATATTGCGTAAAGTTCTATATACATTTTCAACTGTAGCCATTAAGACTTATTTAATGGATACTGGCCCCGTTTTGTACATGTTTTCTGCCATTTAATAAATGAAAATGCAATGTGTTTTGTTCTTAACCTCAAAATATCAGGTTATCCCATAAATAATGTCGTTTTTTTACGATAGATTAAGTTTAAACTAGTCCTACTCGGTTTAAGCATAAATTTTCTGAAGGTTATATCTAAGAGGAGATCTATCGTGTTTCGCTACATACTTTACAGACCTTGACCAGTGAAGACGTGTGTTTTGCTTTATGTAAACCCCTCATATACATGGCAGTATCAGAAGAGCATATCAGGCATATAATGCTTTACGAGTTCAAAAAAGGGAATAGTACTACTGAAGCAACGCGAAACATTCAGGACGTTTATGGCAACGATATTCTGGATGTGAGGAAATCTCAAAGATGGTTTCAAAAGTTTAGGAATAGTGACTGCTGTTTGATAGATGCAGCACGCTCTGGCCGCCCTGCTGAGTTTGATGATGACCTGCTGTTAGCCGCACTTGAAGAAGACTGTTCAAAACTGTCGAAGAATTGGCCCAGAAACTCAATTCATCCCCGTCCATCATCCATCGACATTTGCAACAACTCGGGAAAGTGTCTAAGTTAGGAAAATGGGTGTCACATGAATTGTCGGTCGACAATCTGAGGGTGCGGGTAAACATTAGCACAGCTCTTTATTCCTGTGAACTCAAAGATCTGTTTTTGCACTGCTTAGTGACTGGTGATGAAAAGTGGATACTGTACCAGAATGTTAAGCGCCGTCGACAGTGGGTTTGTGCCGGAGAACCAGCGACACCACAGCCAAAACCAAATCTTCACCCTCGGAAGGTGTTGCTTAGTGTTTGGTGGGATAAAGGTGGTGTAATACACTTTGAAACCTTACCACATAACCAAACAATCACCGCTCAAGTCTACTGTCAACAACTGGATCGATTGAACACTGCACTAAAAGAAAAGAGACCTTCTTTGGTTAATCGGAAAGGAATCGTGTTCCACCACGACAACGCACGTCCTCATATCGCTCTGATCACTTCTGCAAAAATTGAGGAGCTTGGGTGGGAAAAACTTCCACATCCTCCATATTCTCCAGACCTTGCGCCTTCAGATTATCATCTCTTCAGGAGTCTACAAAACTATCTTGACGAGAAACAGTATACTTCTTTAGATGACCTGCACACCAGTCTTTGTACGTTTTTTGCCTCAAAACAGCCTGAATTTTATAAATATGGCATTCAATAGCTTGTAGGACGTTAGCAGAGTGTCATTGATTCCGATGGAAAATATATAATAGATTAAAAAGTTTCAGTTGAGTTTTTTTTTGTCCTTCAAATTCCGATCTAAAAAACGACATTACTTGTGGGATGACCTGATACTTACATTAGTTCTTTGATGATCTGACACTCGCTTGACTGGATGTGAGCCAATACCTCGACTTCTGTATTCAGGTAACTGGGTTGGCCGGACGGAGAAGCCTCCATTTCATTATACCCCCTTTCATCAAAAGTAGTTATAATACGGCCTAGCTCCGATTCGGTTCTATAATGATAATTAAAATAAAGAATAATCCCACGAATTTAAATGCAGATAATTCATAAAAGTTTTGTGTCCTACAGCGGTGTTGGATTAACGATATATATATATATATATATATATATATATATATATATATATATATATTCGCGAAGGAAACAGACAAAAACATAATGGGATTAAATTTACGTTGTAGAAAAATTCAGACATTAGATTACTAATTATAAACGAGAAAAAATACATCTTTAAATTATAGAGAAAAATATTATTAAAGCTCCACCATATAATATATATATATATATATATATATATATATATATATACATATATATATATATATATATATATATATATATATATATATATATATATATGCTGATATAATCGCGATGAAAACAGAATAAAAAATATTTTGGAAAACGCTTTTATTGCCGCCTTTTACGGTTAGTTTATATTGTTAAAAACGAGAAAGAGCCCTAGGATTAATTTTTCTTTGTAGGAAAACACTGAATAAAGCTAGGTGAGACAATTGTAGGTTACTTACATTTCAGCAGCGTCTTCATTGAGCGGTTCTAGTACTTCATCACAATTTTCCATAACACTCTGGGTAGATAAAAACTCCCCCCGATCTATAGCAGTAAAGAGGTGGAACGCCGTGTGGCCATAAATGTCCTTATCCTCAATCAGATCCGGGGAATTGTACAACGATATCTGACTCATGTTGTATAAAGCACAAAGCGAAAAAACAGGAAATGAGGCTCTGAGTCGAAATTCTCCCTTTATAAGGGCGGGCCTGTGATCAACCCACAAAACACAATCGTCGGCATCCTATTGGCTAGCGGTGAATTTTGAGCGGAGCTTGACGCGTAGGTCTGCATAGCAACCAAACAGAGGTCCTGGGATCCCCCCCACAGGAATGTGGTTGGTTACCCCATGAAATCTGGGGCGTGCCATGTGTCCCCATTCGTTAAGAGACGCGAACGATTTGATTTTCGATGTTGTGTTCCAGAGAGAGAGAAAGAGAGGGAGAGAGGGAGAGAGGAAGGGAGAGAGAGAGAGACAGAGTTACAAGGAGTTACAAGGAAAAGAAGTACCTCAAAAGGCCTTGCGGCCCATACCGAGGAGGTACCAATGGCAACGGGTGCCACGGAAAATTTTGTACACACTCAAATAGTGTGCAAGATTTGGTCTAACCTTTACTTGAACTGATCCACAGAGGAACTGTTCACAACTTCCGAAGGTAACCTGTTCCATGTGTCACAGATCATATACGTAAAGTAATTCCCACACACACTAGTCCTAAACCGTTTCAAATCCAACTTCCAACCATTGTTGCGAGTTGGGTTATCATTTAAACTAAATATACTTCTAAAATCGACATCGTTCAACCCGCGTAAGAACTTGAAAACCTCGATCAGTTGACCACGCAGCCTCCGAGTTTCAAGCGAAAACAAGTTCAGGGCGCGTAACCGTCGATTGTAGCCCATATGCCTAACGGAAGGGATTAACTTTGTGGCCCTCGCCTGCACTCGCTCCAGCCTCCAGAGAGAGAGAGAGAGAGAGAGAGCGAGGGAGAGAGGGAGAGGGGTTGGGAGGGAGAGAGAGAGAGAGAGAGAAAACGTTTTATGGCATGTGATATTGGAAGATATATTCACGTACGGTTGAGAAAAAACACTAACTATGGTTTATGATGCCTTGGAGCATACAAGTGGAAGTTATTTAATTACCCATGAAGGCATCCGCTGTAAAATTTCCGCGATAAAATAAATTTAGAAAAACAAATGTAGTGGGTAATGTAGTGGGTTGTAAAATACGATATCGAGCGAGTTGTAAAGTTTTATGGCATGTGGCAGATGTCACCGTTCGTGGAGAGACGTGAAACGTTTTGATATTTTGATCTTGTAAATTCAAGAGAGTTGAGGTGTTAAGTGCGTGAAAATCAGAGAATAGTCAATAAGAAATAAAACAGCAGGTGTTTCAGATTTTATTATTAAACGTGGACGATGATAAAGATAGCCGTGTGTATATATATATATATATATATATATATATATATATATATATATATATATATACACGAAAGGTTCAGAATGATAATCCGTTTATAATCCTGCAATTAAATTTTTGTTGTGGAAAGATAAGAAAAGCTTTGGTCAGCAGGGGATTAATTGAGAGAGAGAGAGAGAGAGAGAGAGAGAGAGAGAGAGAGGGTTGAGGTTGTAAGCCAGAATATATGACGGAGAAGTGTATATATATATATATATATATATACATATATATATATCAGGTTATCGAATAAGTAATGTCGTTTATTACGATAGATTAAGTTTAAACTAGTTCTACTCGGTTTAAGCATACATTTTCCGAAGGTTATATCTAAGAGGAGATCTATCGTGTTTCGCTACATACTTTACAGACCTTGACCAGTGAAGACGTGTGTTTTGCATTATGTGAACCCCTCATAAACATGGCGGTATCAGAAGAGCATATCAGGCATATAATGCTAATGCTTTACGAGTTCAAAAAGGGAACAGTGCTACTGAAGCAACGCGAAACATTCAGGAAGTTTATGGCAACGATATTCTGCATGTGAGGAAATGTCAAAGATGGTTTCAAAAGTTTAGGAATGGTGACTGCTGTTTGACAGATGCAACACGCTCTGGACACCATGCTGAATTTGATGATGACCTACTGTTAGCCGCACTTGAAGAAGACAGTTCAACAACTGTCGAAGAATTGGCCCAGAAACTCAATTCATCCCCGTCCACCATCCATCGACATTTGCAACAACTCGGGAAAGTGCCTAGAGTTAGGAAAATGGGTGCCACATGAATTGTCGGTCGACAATCTGAGGGTGCGGGTAAACATTAGCACAGCTCTTCATTCCTGTGAACTCAAAGATCTGTTTTTGCACTGTTTAGTGACTGGTGATGAAAAGTGGATACTGTACCAGAATGTTAAGCGCCGTCGACAGTGGGTTTTGTGCCGGAGAACCAGCGACACCACAGCCAAAACCAAATCTTCACCCTCGGAAGGTGTTGCCTAGTGTTTGGTGGGATAAAGGTGGTGTAATACACTTTGAAACCTTACCACACAACCAAACAATCACCGCTGAAGTCTACTGTCAACAACTGGATTGATTGAACACTGCACTAAAAGAAAAGAGACCTTCTTTGGTTAATCGGAAAGGAATCGTGTTCCACCACGACAACGCACGTCCTCATACCGCTCTGATCACTTCTGCAAAAATTGAGGAGCTTGGGTGGGAAAAACTTCCACATCCTCCATATTCTCCAGACCTTGCGCCTTCAGATTATCATCTCTTCAGGAATTTGCAAAACTATCTTGACGAGAAACAGTATACTTCTTTAGATGACCTGCACACCAGGCTTTGTACGTTTTTTGCCTCAAAACCACCTGAATTTTATAAATATGGCATTCAATAGCTTGTAGGACGTTGGCAGAGTGTCATTGATTCCGATGGAAAATATATCCTAGATTAAAAAGTTTCAGTTGAGTTTTTTTTTGTCCAAATTCCGATCTAAAAAAACATTACTTATGGGATGACCTGATGTATATTATATATATATATAAGCACACCGGACAAAAAATTAGTCACCCCTCTCAGAATGTACCTAATAACGTGTGACGGCGCCTCTGGCCTTGATAACCGCACGAATCCGACGAGGCAGAGACTCTACGAGGTTGTGCATTTACTGAACATCGATTTGCTTCCACTCGTTCATCAGCCGGTCCCGAAGTTCCGCCAGAGTCCGTGGGTGTCTATTCCTGCGCTTCACTTTCTGTTTCCAGCCTGAACAACACCTTCGACGCATTCAGGATTAAAGGCTTCATTGGACCTGCGATGTACTCGTCGCCTCCCATCATTGGAGAACAAACAAAAACGGGACTCATCGGACCAAATTACACGTTTCCAATCTGCCGCAGTCCAGTTTTTGTGCCTCTGAGCCCATTTATAACGTGCCAATTTGTGACTTGCTGTTAACAGCAGCCTCTTCCGTGGTACCCTGCTCCAGATGTCCATCGCATGCAGTTCTCGTCGCAATGTCCGTTCGGAAATTGGTCGCTGGAGAACCTCATTGGTTTCTTGGAGCAATTGTTCTCTGGTTTGAAAACGATTTGCAGTTACTAGACGAGAAACATGGCGGCGGCCCCTATTGTCGAGAATTGTTTTCCGGCCACAGTTACACCGTCGATTGTCAGTTGATTGCGAACTACACCACTCTTTGTAAACTCGCTGGACAGTACGCGTTGACACACCAACAAATTGGGCTACTTCAGACATTTTGTGTCCGTGGGCTCTGCCAAACACGATGGCTCCTTTTTGCCACTGAGTAACGTCTGCCTCACGACCCATTTTGCAGACTATATCCAACACACACTTTGTTCTTCACCACCTCACGAAACAGATCTGATCCTGTGTGCTACGTCACCGCTACTTGTCACTTACCAATGCTACATCAGCGCCCTCTGTGTGACCTTGAACTTCCTACTATCGGTGCTATTAGGGGTGACTAATTTTTTGTCCGGTGTGCTTATATATAGATATATATATATATATATGAGAGAGAGAGAGATAAAGAACATGATCGAGTGTTGCAATAACGTGATCCTGCCCCTATGAACCGTGGAAAGATGTTTACACTCCACCTTAGACCTACGGTTTAGCTCAGATCATTAGGTCACCCTAGCTATCAATCGCGCCGGGTCTCGAGCCCGCCTCCACCTTACAATTTAACGCTGATCATTAGGGCGCCCTAGCCAGCAATCACAATTTTTATATGAACATTTTTCCGGAAATTTAAATATATAGGCTCGCCTTTTCTCCCCGTACGAATTGTTCTCTGGCGAAGCTTTACATCCCACCTTAGAGTTTAACACGGATCATTAGGTCACCCTGGCTATCACCGCGCCGTGTCTCGAACCCGCCTCCACCTTAGAGTTTAACGCGTGACGCACATAAACAGTATAGATTGGTGTGTACACTGTGCCAACTGGCTGATGGTGCCCGGAGGCACTGGCTGATTAAGTCAACTGGCTGATGATGCCTGGGGGTACTGGCTGGTTAAGCCAACTGGCTGATTAAGCCAGAATATATGCTTTAATTAAATAATTAATGCAAACTGGCAAATCATTCTTCTAAGCCAACTGGCTGATTAAGCCAGAATATATGCTTTAATTAAATAAACAGCGCCATCTGGCAACTCAGCCAGCTAAGCCAACTGGCCGATTAGGAACATATTAAGACAACGGCCGCTCGGCTGAAGTCTTAATATGCGCTTGGCTCCCGCCATGCGAACACCTCTCCTCTTCCTTTCTCTCCTTCTCGTTTCTCTTTCTCTTGGGAGATAACTCCGCCTCCAAGTTGCATAACCCCTTGTTGCTCTTGCAACATTCTCCCTCCCCCATTGTTGCATAGCAGTTTGCAACATTCCCCGACCCCCATTGTTGCATATCAGCTTGCAACATTCCCCCACCCCCATTGTTGCATAACAACTTGCAGCATTCCCCTTTACAACATCCCCCGCCACCTTTACGTATAGCCTTTGCAACATATTGCAACATTGGACAAACTCACATTGCCACATTTGCAACATTGATCAATATTGCTATGTAACATCTTGCAACATTTTAATTTGCATTGCACTCTAACATTTTGCGGGCATACTACTAATGAAAACCAAAGGAATTGTGGCATCATCAGAGAGTCTCTCCGAAGGTCAATGTGTGGTATGCTTTAAGAAAATCCCAAGTCATCGGTTCGTTCTTTTTTGAGGAAGCAACTGTGAACGGTGAGCGATATCTTGAAATGTTGGAAATTTCTTTCGACACCTGGTGGCCTCAGACCTTGTGAACCAAACAATTTTCCAGCATGACGGAGCCCCTTGCTTCTATTCTCGGAACGTCAGGGATTTTTTTGAATGAAATATTTCCTGGAAAATGGAGTGGAGGAGTACTAGCATGGCCGCCCCGATCACCCGACTTAAGCCCCTTAGACTTTTTTATAGGGTCATGCCAAGAGCGCCGTTTACTCCACTCGGCCACAAAGTTTGGCAGAACTGAAAACACGCATCAAAACTGTAGTGCATCAAATCACGCGGCAAAAATTGATAATGTTTTCTAATTCCTACAGAATAGAACCGAACGCTACATTGCCCAAGATGGAAGATATGTTGAAGCGTAAAGTGCGGGTGTAAACCATGAAAAAACTTCGTCATAGATTTTCATATGTGCTACTTTGTTCTATTTGGAATAATTAAAAAGTTATTTATTTTTAAAGCCCTTTCCGGACTTTATAACAACCTTCTATATATACTTACTTACTTATATATATATATATATATATATATATATATATATATATATATATATATATATATATATATATATACACAGGGTGTCCCATAAGTCCGGCATCATAGGAAAAATAATAAAAAAAGGCAAAACAAAAGCTTTTATTTACAGAACGTGCTCAATATGTCCACCATTGTTTTCAATACACAAATTCAGACGTGATACCCAGTCAGCAAGCACACGGTGAATGATGTCAGGAGTAATGGTGTTACATGTCCCAATAATGCGCTGCCGCAAATGTTCAACACTCCTTATTTTCTCTGCGTATACCAGCACTTTCAAGTGGCCCCCAGAGATAAAAATCTAGTGGCGTGAGATCCGGGCTTCTAGCTGGCCATTCCACAGGCCCTCGACGTCCTATCCAATGACCAGGGAGTTGTTGGTACAGCTATTCCCTTACTTGGGTGCTGTAATGTGCAGGAGCGCCGTCTTGCTGGAACCATGTTGGGAAATTTCCTTCTTCGTTCAAGACACTGGGAAATGCTTCTTCCTTGAGCATACGTAGGTAGGTGCCTCCAGTGACATGTTCATCGAAAAAGAGGGGGCCTATGATGCGATCCTTCCAAATGCCACACCATACCATCACCCGAGATGCACCTTGTTCCTTTGAAGAAGTATACCAGTGAGGGTTGTTTTGAGACCAGTAGCGGGTGTTCTGTCGATTTACCTCACCATTTCCATAAAACCAGCCTCGTCACTGAACAGAATGGTGGACGGGAAATTGGCATCCCGAGCATATGAATTATGGTTTGTAGAAATAGAAAAATGTGAATTTCTCCTATGATGCCGGACTTATGGGACACCCTGTATATATATATATATATAGAGAGAGAGAGAGAGAGAGTTACAAGGAGTTACAAGGAGTTACAAGGAAATGTAGTACCTCAAAAGGCCTTGTGGCCCATACGAGGAGATACTAATGGCAACGGGTGCCAGGGAAAAATTCTGTCACCCTCAAATGAGGTCTTCCGAAGCAAAAGTAGCACATGCACCATTTTTTTTAAATTGTCAGAAAACGCGTTGAAAGTTATGCGACCTTCGGTCAGAGATATTTTTTATTATTTTTCGCGGGACTTTCGACCATACGAACATTAGCGTTTCTGCAATTCATCCATTACCATATGATAGTATACGGTCTGAAGAACCTCTCAGTGGGTATAACTCATTTTGGCCCCGGATGGCGCTTGTGCTACTTTTGCTTCGGAAGGCATAGTGTGCAAGATTCGGTCTAACCTTTTCTTGAACAGATCCAGAGAAGAACTGTTCACAACTTCTGAAATTAGCCTGTTCCACGTGTCACAGATCTTATACGTAAAGTAATTCCTACACACACTAGTCCGAAACCGTTTCAAATCCAACTTCCAACCATTGTTGCGAGTTGGGTTATCATTTAAACTAAACATGTTTCTAAAATCGACATTGTTGAACCCGCGTAAGAACTTGAAAACCTCGATGAGTTGACTGCGCAGCCTCCGAGTTTTCAGCGAAAACAAATTTAGGGTGTGTAAGCGTCGATTGTAGCCCATATGCCTAACGGAAGGGATTAACTTTGTGGCCCTCGCCTGGACTCGCTCCAGCTTCTCAATATCTTTTTTTGAGGGTGGGCGACCAGAACTGCACAGCATACTCCATGTGCGGCTGAACCAGAGAATTGTATAGAGAGAGCACAATCTCCTTGTTCCGAAATCGAAATTGCCAACTGATATAACCCAACAACTTCTGGGCTTTCTTTTCCACCTCTACGCACTGTTTGGTAAACTTAAGGTCGCTGCTAATTAGCACACCTAAGTCCTTTTCCAAATCAGTGGCCTCGATATTGCTCCCCAACATGGAGTAGTCCGACTTGGGATTGGCGTAGCCAATGTGCATCATTTTGCATTTACCCAAGTTAAACGCCATTTGCCATTTTTCGGACCACTCTCCTATCCTACCTAGGTCCGCACGCAGTTCCTCGATCGCCTCTGGCGTCCCAACACTGGCCGCAAGCTTCGTGTCATCAGCGAATTTAGCGATCCTACTGACGATGCCACCGTCGATATCATTTATGTAAATGATAAACAACAGTGGCCCCAAAACGGAACCCTGAGGAACCCCGCTAGTGACCGAGGCTCAACCCGAACTAGCCCCTTTAATTACAACCCTCTGCCGCCTATTCTTCAGCCAGTTTTCAATCCACCTACCTACTTCCCCATCGATACCCAGCGCGCGCACTTTGGCCATTAGCCGGCGGTGAGGTACCTTATCAAAGGCTTTCTCAGAGTCGAGATAAAGTATATCAATCGCCCTACCCTTCTCATACTCACAAACTCAAGCAAGTTGGTGAGACACGACCTATGCCGTCTAAACCCATGTTGGGAGTCCCCAAGCAGCTTGTAGGAATCCAAATGGTCAACGATCCTATCCGCTATTATCCCCTCTAATAATTTACCTACAACCGAAGTGAGACTAATGGGACGATAGTTCCCTGGACTTTCGTGATCCCCTTTCTTAAAGATAGGGGTCACATTGGCTTCCCTCCAGCCACCAGGCACCTGGCCCGTCTCCAACGATTTGCTGAAGACTGTAGCCAGGTGGGGAGCCACCTGGTCGAGCGTCTCCCGCAACACTCTGGGGAGGAACTGGTCTGGCCTAGGAGCCTTAAGCGTGCTCAGTTTGTCTATTCTATCGGCAATAACTGTTGCGGTACACCGAACACCTTGCAGAGGCTTGCCACCCGGAGTTCTTCGTTACGTTTCGCTAGCCTAACCTTCGCCTTCACTTCTCTGCACAGGCGAACATACGCCTCAGTGTTCTCATGGGAACGATTGGCCTTCGCCCTCCTATACGCAGCTTTCCTATTTCGGATAGCCGAAGCGATGTCACGACTGAACCACTTAGGCTGCGTTGAAGCAGAGGTGACCGGTTTTGAGGGTATAGCAGCAGACTGCAGCACCATAAACTCGTCCCGGAATGCACTCCATACTTCCTCAACATCGCCACCGACCTCTAACCCCATCTCACCTAAGCTATCCCGGAGGCCAACCAACAAAGTCCGCCCGCCGTAGATCGAGCTTACTACCTCGAGAGTCACTACGCTTCACCCGAGGGACGCACACACAGAACCTGATCAGACCGTAATCATTCCCGCCCAACGATTCGTCAACGGTGAGGCAAGTGACGAGGTTGTATTCGGTCGTGAATAGAACGCTTTCGCCTCGTGTAGGCCCATTGACCCACTAAGTGAGGAATTCTCATCAGCAAAGTCAGCTAGCCTCATCCCTTCGGCATCAGCAGTCCTGTCTTCCCACTTTATGCCGCGACAGTTGAAGTCTCCTAAAACTACACACACCCTGTCCCTTAGCAGGCTACGGAGTTCGGTGTACAGGGCTGTATCCTCCTCGAGGAGGAGAAGCGGAGGTCTGTACACCAAAATTAACCTAGAGTTCGTCCCTCCCACGTTCAGATCGACGCCAAGCAGCTCCCGTTCAGATCGGAACTGGCAGTCAACCAGACTCAACGTGTCCCTTACGTATATTAGTACTCCTACCCCCTCCCCACGGGTGCGGTCTTTGTGAAACATTCTATAATCGGGAATCTCGAACTCCCCAACGTAGTCCCTACGATCAGTATGAATTCAGGACTCGGTGATAGCAACGATATTCTGATGCTAAGAACGCCCGTAGAGAGAGAAAGAGAGAGAGAGAGAGAGAGCGGTACACAATAATATACATATGGAAAATACTTGAGGGCTTTGTTCCTAACCTTAGAAATGAAATAGAAACAAACTGGAATGAGAGAAAAGGCAAATTTTGTACAGTAAGTATATATATACACACAGGGTTGTTAGAAAGTCCGGAAAGGGCTTTAAAAATAAATAAATTTTAATTTTATATTATATATATATATATATATATATATATATATATATATATATATATATATATATATATACACACAGTATATATATGTGTGTATATATATATATATATATATATATATATATATATATATATATATATACACTACGGTCAAAAGTTAAAGTACACCCTGAAATATTCATAAATTTCAAATTTTGTTTAAAATTTTTCATTTACTAAGTTATCATGACACAAATTCATAAGTAGAAACATGGGAACTTAAATAACAACAAATCAGGACAATTTACCAAAAGCAAAGTCTAAATTTTAGGTTCATCAAAATATCCTCCTCTAGCAGCAATTACAACAGAACAAATTCGAGGCATGCGCTCAACAAGAGAAAGAAGATAGTCTGGTGAAAGCTGCTGCCAGCACTCTTGTAAGAGTTCCCAGAGCTTGTGAACACTGGATGGCTGCTTGGCTTTCACTCGTCGATCCAGTTCATCCCACACTAGCTCGGTGGTGTTCAGATTCGGGGACTGTGCTGGCCATTCCATAACTGTGAGCTGACGTTGCAGTTCTTTCTGCTTCAGGTAATTTTGACACAGCTTGGAAGCGTATTTAGGATCGTTGTCTTGCTGCATTATGAACTGTTGGCCAACTAGTCACAGTCCAGATGGGATGGCATGGCGCTGTAGAATGCTGTGATAGCCACGTTGGTTCAGTATTCCAGTGACTTTGTGGAGATCTCCAACTTCCTCACCTGCAAAACATCCCCAGACCATCACACTTTCTCAACCGTGCTTCACTGTTGGCACAACACACTGCTGTTTCATTCTTTCACCCGCTCTGCGCCGCACAAATACTTTGCGTTTGGATCCAAAAACTTCGAACTTTGATTCGTCAGTCCAAAGGACAAATTTCCACTGCTCAACAGTCCATTTTTGGTGTTTTTTAGCCAAGACTAGCCTTTTCTTTTTGTTCTGGAGTCTCAGCATTGGTTTCTTTGCTGCAGTTCGTCCTTTTAATCCTGCCTCTCTTAGTCTTCTCTGAACAGATGATGTTGAAACTGTTGTACTTCTGGAGTTGTTCAGCTGGGCTTTGATTTCAGGTACTGTGAGGCGTTTGTTGCGCAGACTGGTGACTCGGATATACTTGTCCTCTGAGTCTGTTGTGGTTCTTGGTCGCCCTGACCTTTTTCTGTCCTTATTTTGACCAGTTTCTTCGTACCGTTTAATGGCACAAGCAACCGCATTCACAGAAACTCTTAATTTTTTTTACAATTTTCCTCAGTGATTGGCCCTCATTTCTCAAAGTTACAATTAAATGTCTGTTTTCTGTTGTTAACTGAGCTTTGTCACCCATTTTTGCTTTTTGAAACACAGAAATATACCTTAAACTACACAGTTAGCTCCTCTGCAAGGATTTTACATGTAAAGACCTGCAGCGCATGTTAGTAACTGATCACATGCATTAACATACTCCTGAAGAGACACACTACCGTAGTAAAGACTTTTAAACTGTTTTTGGACCTTTGTGCAGAGCTAATTTTAGGTTGCATGCTAGACGTCAATTAACACATTTTGAAGGCTATTTTAAAGAAGCTTCTGTATTACAACACACTGCATAGGGTAGATGCACTGAAGCATACAATATGAAAGCCAGGTAAGCAAATTCATCTCTAGTACCTGTTAAGTTTACATTTGAAGTTTATGTCATGAACTAAGCAACAAAACATTGGAAATTAGTCGGTGTACTTAAATTTTTGACCGGTAGTGTGTATATATACACCATATTAATTTTATATCCTGAAGCAAAGAAAAAGCAATAAAGCTTTTATTTTGATTTAGCGCCCAGACATTACTGTATGGTTCAAATCAGTTTTAAAATTTATTGTGGAAAGATTGTGATCATCCTTTGACAGAGTTCAAACATCGATAAATTGCATAAAAGTTGAGTAGTTTATACTTTATACCTTATCCTGACTTTCAAAAGAATGAAAAATGGAGAAAGAAATGAAGGACGAGAAATGAAAATAAAATAAAAATTTGCTTTGCGAAATTACAGAAGTTGCACGCCAACGAAGACTCTAAGATCCACTTCCACTCTCGGATACCTCAAGAAACAAATAGAATAAAAAGAGAAGACAAGCGTATGAAAATAAATAAAATATACTGAAACCTCTCATACTATGAGTACACTTAAAAAGAAGTAAAGCCTTCACACACGAATAGTAGCAATAGTAAAACATAGAACAGACAAGGCTCTTTTTACTCCAGTCACGACTGACAGAAAAGAGTGGTGAAAGAAATTTTATATAAAAGAAGAAAAAGTATTTTATATATACAGGGTGTCCCGTAAGTCTGGACCCATAGGGAAAAATAATAAAATTACAAAATAGTCCAAAAATTTACTACATAATCTGTTCAAAGTGTCCGCCCGTTGTGTCGCACACATAGTTGAAGACGCAATCTCCACTGCGACAGCACTTTCTGAATCACAGTCGCAGAAATTTCTTGACACGCCTCCACAATGCGTGCTTTAAGGTGGAAAATGTTCTGAAGTTTGACCTCGTACACTTTGGCTTTCAAGTGGCCCCACAAATAAAACTCCAGCGGAGTAAGATCATAATAAAAAAATAATAAAAATAATAATAAAAATAATAAAAAAATATATTATAAATAAATTTTTGGACTATTTTGTAATTTTATTATTTTTCCCTATGGGTCCAGACTTACGGGACACCCTGTATATGTATATGTATATACAGTGTGTGTGTGTATATATATATATATATAGATAGATAGATAGATAGATAGATAGATAGATAGTTGATTTAATTATCCTAGAAGAGTTCCTTGTTCCATGCACGGTCTGTGTGTATCATATATATATATATATATATATAGTATATGGGACCATTCTGAGTTGTATCATATAGTCATATACATATACAGTATATATGGGAAGAACTTCACAAATGAAATGAATGAATGATGCAAACCCACAAGGAAAAAGAAAAAATTATTCCAAGTCCTTTCGTGTATTCAACAGTACACCTTGTCAGGAAATGAAGGGAGAAGGCGAGATGACGAAATTATATACACACGTGCAACGGAACAGAGAAATAAAAGAGATCAGTAAATAATGAACAAGCGTTGATTAAAGGCAAAAGACATTTTAACAGGATATTTTCAATTTTATACATTTCCGCACTGCTATTGAAATTATTTTTAAAATGGATACATGCACATTCTACAATATTCCTTTCAGTTATACCTGTGTTTTTAACGAGCGCTTTAGAACTATCCCACTTGATACTATGATTATATCTGTACATATGGTTAAACAATGCGTTAGAATTATTTGCTGTTCGACACGCATATTTATGCTGTTTTACCCTGATATCTAAAGTTTTTCCCGTTTGACCTACTGTATATATACCGAGTTACATTGTGTACATCCGATCGAATACACAGCCAACCGCATTATCCGGCCTATTCTTTATTAGGCACGATTTAACAGTATTATTATACTTAAAGACTACGTTCATACCAATTGTTTTAATTAAAGTCGGAAGATATTTAAAATTTACATGGTAAGGTAGGCGAAGGATATTTTTACGCTCAAATTCATTTACAGTTACTCTATTATAATACCTATTCTTAAGTTTTCCTAAGCCAGTTATCTAGAAATGAAATAGGATAATATAATTTAGTACCAATATTCATGATATTGCAAAACTCGGAATCTAAAAATTCAGGACTGACAACTCTCAATGCTCTAAGAAATATAGCAGAGAAAACAGAAGAATTTATCGAGGAATGATGGTCAGAATAAAAATGCACATAAGAGTTATTATTAGTAGGTTTAAGAAAAACTTCAAATTTGAATTGATTCATGCATCTCTGAATTTTTAGATCCAGAAAAGATAGGCATCCATCATTTTCTTTTTCAACAGTGAACTTAATAGATGGGATAGGTTTAAAGTTCTCGTTAAAAACACAGATATAATTGAAAGGAATATTCTAGAATGTGGGATCAATCCCAGAATAGGCACCTGAAATCATTTTTAGGTGCTTAATCTGGGATTGAGGCAAAACACAGGTGCTTAATCTGGGATTGAGGAGAAAAAATATAAACAGTTTTTAGAGATATAATTTCATTGTTTTTATCAATATTTGAAAAAATCAACTCTAACCTAACCTAACCTAACCTATATCTATACCAATTTATGTGGCAAGATAGATTTGCTTCAGATGGATTCAGAAACATTCGGGCTCATATTGCAGGAATTTATAATATCTAAAATTTTTCTTTATTCATTAAACACTTTAAACCTTTTATAACTGTGCCTTTATTACATTTGTAATAAACTTTGTATAAACAATAAATTTTGTAATCATCAGGTTTTTTTATTTAATTCCTTGCAAGGTGCCTATTCTGGGATTGAGGTTGAACGCAAGTGCTTCATCTGGGATTGAGGTACATCAGGTGCCTATTCTGGGATTGACCCAGAATGTGCATGCATCCATTTTAAAAATAATTTCAATAAAAGTGCGAGAATGTATAAAATTGAAAATATCCTGTTAAAATGTCTTTTGCCTTTAATCAACGCTTGTTAATCATGTGTTAATCTCTTATTTCTCTGTTCCGTTGTACATATGTATATAATTTCGTCATCTCGCCTTCTTCCTTCATTTCCAGACGAGGTGTACTGCTGAATACACGAAAAGCCTTGGAATAATTTTTTCCTTTTTCTTGTGGGTTTGCATCATATAATATATATATATATATATATTATATATATATATATATATATATATATATATATAAACACAATGAGAAAATAAATCCAATTTTATAAGAGAGTGAAGGCTTTGAATTCTTTCCTGATTTCCTGCAAAAATCTTGGACAATAAATGTAGTTATGTTCGAGGGTTTGAATTCCGAGCAATGAAGTATATTTCTCAGCCGACCTTTGGTTCGCACCGGTCAAATCCTGTAGAAAATGGCGAAAATTCTTCCGGTCATGAAAATGTATTTATTTATATGTAATTATTTAAAATAAATAAAAAATAACTAAGTATATATATATATGTAAAGAACGACACTTGTTTAGAAGAGTGTCCGCACAAGAAGAGGACCTTGGTGTAGTGGTTATCATATCTGACCGGCAATCGGATGATCCCGGTTCGATTCCCGGAGATGCCTCATTTTTCATTGCTCGTTTTCTCTCCTCTTCTTGTGCGGACACTTCTAAACAAGCGTCGTTCTTTACATTAATTATACTCAGTGGTGGGATTCAAAAATTTTAAGAACCGGTTCGCCCTCCCCTCCCCTCCCCTTCCCCCCTTCTCCTCTCCCTTCCGTGTCAGAAATGAAAACTAAAAAATGTTTTTATTGAAATTCTTTATTTAATTTCCTTTTAAATATTTCCAAATCGCCACTTCATTATCATTGTAATCTTTATTTCTTCCTTTTAGGAACCGGTTCGCACGAACCGGTGCGAACCGGCTGAATCCCACTACTGATTATACTCTGTGTCGTTTGCAGTTAAAATGTGTATCTCTCTCTCTCTCTCTCTCTCTCTCTCTCTCTCTCTATATATATATATATATATATATATATATATATATATAATCATCTGAAGATCAGGGCCCCCAGCCTTCTTTAGCTTTATAAGGTTAACTAACGAAAATATCACGACCTAACCCAACCATTCGTCAAGGGCGTACAGCTGAACTAACGATTGGTTAGGTTAGGTAGTGATATTTTCGATATTTAGCCTTATAAGGCTAACAAGAGAAGGCTGGGGGCCCTGATCTTCAGGTGATCCCAATATATATATATATATATATATAATATATATATATTAGGGTGGAGCGAAAAATACTTTTTTTAGTATGAAGTTCTAATAGAGATTAAAAGTTGCATTTAGTGGACGAAATATGCCTGCCAAAATATGAGTTTATTTGTTTAAAAGTTTCAGCTGCCACCAGGGGCTAAAGTTAACACAATTTTGTGTAAAAAGGAAAAAATGCTTCTATTTTAGGTTTGTCAAACTATTATAAATTTTATCTTAGAATTATCTAATAGTTTGATTAAGATTACTAAATGATAGGAATTCGTTTTGTAAAAATGCCTTTTCATATGCTTAATATCTTCAGCTGCCACAAGAGAGCTGAAGTTAACACAATTTAGAGTAACTGAGTCATGTTGAGACTACACTGAATGTTGTGGGGGAGGGTTTTGGTGTGAAGGAATTTCTTTCTGTGAGTCATTAGAACAGTGTGTTAACACTTGTCTTCTTAGGTAGTAGGCCTAGTCGCTCAGTTGATCGGAGAGTTTTTTAATATGATCGGAATATTATAAAACTTTATTTTAAAGTGATTTATATAGAGATAATATTGATTTTTTTAAAATGCTTGTTATAATGTATTATATAATTTTAGTTTATTTATATATATATTATTATTATATATATATATATATACTTATAAAATATATTATATATATTAATTATATAATGTTTTGATGTTACAGGATATTTTGTGATTGTGAATTTTTCTTAAAAATATTATGGCATCAAATACTAAATATAAACATTTCACTAGAGAACATATGAAGTGTGCCATATTTGAAGTACCTTGTGAGATGAGTGATATGCAACTACCAACTTATAACTGCATTATGAAAGATTACCTGTTCACAAAACATTTAGTGAAGGAGCAGATGAATAACAAGGAGCCTTCATTTTCTGAAATAGCAGAGGCAGTTTCCAAAAAGGTAGAAAATATTTGGAAGAAGGCCTCTTTGCCAATAGTTTCACATACACGCGTTTTACAGATGATGCGAGTGTACCATGATAAATACAGGTCCTTATTAAAGCCATACAAGTCACGCAAGGATCAGCCTAAGTACAAAATCAGCTTGAAGAATTTGAAAACTCTTCAAAATGCACTTTGTTTGACATCTGCACCTGCAAATGTAAGGAATTTAGGAGATGCTCATGTGAAAAGAGTAAGAAAGTCCCTCCAAAAGAGCAGGATTTTTTAAATGACCAACGAACACGCAGAATAATGGTGATAGGAAGCATTGACATAGCACACACAAGACGATTACAAGCAAGAGAACATCGAAAGGAAATGGAAAAAGCACGTCTGGCATCCTCACAAACAACTAGTGCTGCTATAACCAATATGTCCAACTTACAAATCGAAACAGAGACAAGTGAACTTCAACAACTAGAAGAGATATCTGAAGATAATGAGGAAGATACAACCTCGACTCAATATGTAATATCAGAACAACAGATGCGTGAGCCACTGCCTTCATTAGCAATTACTTGTGATAGATTTAAAATGTCGGACAGAGCTGGGGCTGCTATTGCTTCTGCAGTATTGGCAGATCTTAAAATTGTTACTCCCGAAGACAAAGGGAATATTATAGACAGAAGTAAGCTAAGACGTGAAAGACAAAAACAGAGAAAGGAACTACAACAGATAGGAGAGCCAAAAACCATGCGGGGATTATACTTTGATGGCAGAAAGGATAAAACAATGATTCAAGTCCAGGAGAGTGATGGCTCTAACCACCAAAGAACCAAACGCGAAGAGCATATCAGCATAATATCTGAACCACACTCTCTGTACTTTGCACATGTGACACCTTCCAGTGGCAAAGCTAAATACAATTGCACAGCGCTAGTGAATTGCTTGAAAGAAAGGAATGTTGATATAGGGAACATCGTTGCAGTTGGCTGTGATTCGACAGTGGTTAACACTGGTAGTATTGGAGGCACAATAAGATTACTGGAAGAAGCCTTTAATAAGCCATTGCAGTGGCTGATATGCCTTTTACACCTTAATGAACTTCCATTGCGCCATCTGTTTATCACTTGGATGGTACCACTACTGGACCAAGAGCATTTTCAGGAGAAATTGGCCGAGCACTTTCAGACTGTGAAAAGCTTCCCATAGTTAACTTCAAACCCATTGAAATTCAAGAGGACATGTGTGAAGTTGATGTAGATGACATAAGTACTGATTAGAAATACCTTCTTGAAATTCACAAGGCTATATCAAGTGGAACATTCTCAAAGAGTCTTAGTCATAAGAGTCCAGGCAATATATCACATTCAAGGTGGCTCACCACAGCAAACAGGACTCTGCGGTTATATGCAAGCACAGAGAATCCTTCAGGCAATTTACAAGAATGACCTACTTTCATTGTTAGGGTATACGCACCAATGTGGTTTCAGATAAAGCGTAAACCATTATGCCAATATGGTGCTAAACATATGTGGCAATGTGGCATATGATTGCAAGAAGCCGGTATCTCCGTGAAGAGCTTAGGAGAGTACATGACTCAGTCATTCAGCGAAATGCATATTACGCAAATCAAGAAAACATTCTCATTGCAATGATAGCTGATGAAAGGGAGCATGTGCGTCAGTTGGGATTTAGGCGTTCATAAAAGCAAGGGCATGCATTCAAGAAACAGATGTTATCAGGTATTTTAAGCTGCCAGAAATAAATTTTTATGCCAAAGACTATACAGATCTCATAATGTGGCAAGATTTTCAGATAGCAGAACCACCGATAACCACAGGAGTTTCTCTTGATGATATTGAATCATGCATCAAACATGGTACTACTCTTCATTCAGAATTATTTCAGTTTCCATGGCATACACAAGCCGTAGAGAGATGCGTCAAGCTCGTTACAGACGCTGCTGGATCAGTCTGCGGACCTACAAACAGAGACGGTTCGATTCGTGCTACATTAGAATCAAGGAAAAAACAGCCAAAATTTGACACAAAAGCAAATTACTAAATAGTCTTCAGCAAGAACCCTTTCTAGAGGGAGGTTGGTTGGGGAAAGGGTGGTAACTCCGCTTAGGCACGAAATAACGTTTCTTAACTGTCTCAAGCCAGTATAAAGGAGGAGAGACATCCTAATTTATTACTGTTCCCTTTTTCAAGTAAATACAGAATCATACTTAATTGTCATTTTTAAGTTAACTTCAGCCCTCTTGTGGCAGCTGAAGATATTAAGCATATGAAAAGGCATTTTTACAAAACGAATTCTTATCATTTAAGAATCTTAATCAAACTATTAGATAATTCTAAGATAAAATTTTATAATAGTTTGATAAACCTAAAATAGAAGCATTTTTTTCCTTTTTACACAAAATTGTGTTAACTTTAGCCCCCTGGTGGCAGCTGAAACTTTTAAACAAATGAACTCATGTTTTGGCAGGTATATATCGTCCACTAAATGCAACTTTTAATCACTATTAGAACTTCATACTAGAAAAAAAGTATTTTTCGCTCCACCCTAATATATATATAATATATATATATACAGGGTGTCCCATAAGTCCGGTCTCATAGGAAAATTTATTTTACAGTATATTAAATTTACAAAAGTAATACTCGTACATTAGAACGAAAACAAGTGTTCAAATTGATGTCCTTGTTGTTTACACATGTTCATACGATGTTCCAAACTTAAACGCACACGTGCCAAAGTCTCTGGTGTGATTTGTGCATAAACAGCACAGATATTCTCTCTAAGGGCTTCAATGGTACGTGGAAAGGTCAATGAACACCAAAAGACTTAAGGTGACCCCAGAGAAAAAATCTATGGGTGTGAGGTCCGGGGATCTTCGTGGCCACCCCTGCGCCCAGTCCATCGCCCAGGGAGAACTTCATCCAACCAACGTCGCACCTTATCAATACTGCTTTCAGCACCAGTTGAAGTTCTCGGGTGACCTGCTCTTGGTTTGTCGTGAACACTCCCGGTCTCCTTGAATCTTGAAAGCATTCGACCAACAGAACGCTGACCAAGTCGTGGTTTATTGGGATGACGACGGTGAAGTTCTTCAGCTGTTTGTCTTTTCCTGAGGAGTGTAACTTACGTCCATATTAGCCATTGCGTGTTATTCTACCTGCAGCAAAAAAAGGTCCCAAATAAGACATCAATTTAAACATTTGTTTTAGTTCTTACGTAGTACTTTTGTAAATTTAAATTTAAATAAATTTTCTTGATACCTGACTTATGGGACACCCTATATATATATATATATATATATATATATATATATATATATATATATATATATATATATATATATATGGGAGGGAGAGGTACCGAATAAATGTCACTATTTCTGAATAAATGTTCGAAGCTAAAATAAAGGAATCTAGACACAAAAACAACCGCAATAGGTACGTAAAACATAGTTTATTAACCTTAATTAAACAACATGTTCAGCGTAATCGCCATTTTCTTCCAACACAATACTCAACCTTACACAAATGTTTGACATAATTTTTGGAAATAGCTCAGCGGGGATGTTGCTTACTACCTTATAGACTTTGGTCTTTAGGGCTTCGAATGTCTTAGACTTGGTAGAACAGATCCTGTCTCTTATGTAATCCCTCAAAAAAAAATCAGGGAGTGTAAAGTCAGTTGAGTATGGGGGCCATTCCAGTTGCTCATAAAAGAAGATTAGTCGCAAGATAAAATGCTTCCTCAAAAGGTTGCGAGTTTCACAAGCAGTGTGTGGAGATGTTCTATCCTGCTGAAACCACTGTGAATCTGGGTTAATGCAGTTATTTCTTTACCGGGACAAACTAATTAGATGTGGTAAGTAGAAATCTTGTAGCATCTGACGATATGAATTTGTGTTACCGTCACTGCTTTTCCAGTTTTTCTCAAAGACGTAGGGACCTACTACAGTACTACACCATACCACCCAACACTACGAAAGTTTTGCTTATTAATCTCCCTAGACAGATGTACAGTCTCCTACAATAGTTCCGCTCCACCCTCTCCGAGATGTGGTAACAATGCAGTTCCTCTTAAACCCCAGTCCCCTACCCTCACTCCCTCCCTCTCAGGTGTTGTCATAGTAATACTTTTATTTTTTGAAAACCAATAACAGCCTAAATATATTGTTCACTGTAAGTAGTATGACGGCAAAAGGAGAGAGTGCAATGCAATTGCAAATGGTGATCAATGTTGCAATGAGTACCAACCCCCTCCCCAATTTGTTTCAAGACCCCTCACCAGTGCCAACCCCTGGGTGCCAAAAAAAAAGGGGGAGGGAAACTCCCACAGCAAGCTGGGGGAGTCCACCTAACCTCTTTGGGGGAGAAAGTGGGACGGTCTCACGCCCCCAAGTGGGTATACGTAACCTAAGAGAGAAAAGAGAGAGGTGTGTTCGCTTGGCTCCTGCCAAGCGCATACTGAAAGTTCATCCCAGCGCTTGTTGTCTTATAAGGCCCTAATCCGGCAGTTGGCATAGAAGCCAGTGCCTCCAGGCATTATCAGCCAGTTGACACAGTGTATACATCGTTCGGACAAACGCACACAAACGTACGTACACTCCCGACAATACGCCCATAAAGTATCACACACAGACAACTATATGCACGATTATATGCACCGGGTTCGAGTCCCGGTGACGGCGCGCAGCAATCCTTCCACACAAGTGGATGGTAGATAAATGGGAACACTGGGTATCCCAGTGGTTAAGACTCTGGATTCCCCGTTAAACAGTAGGTCCAAGGTGAAGTGTAAACATCCTTCCACACAAATGGTTGGTAAATAAATGGGAACCCAGGGTATCCTAATGATTAAGACGCTGCGCTGCTGGATTCCCCGTTAAACTGTATTGCAAAAATTGGTCATGTTTGTCTGTTTATGTGTTTGTTTATTTCCCTCCCCCGCTCTCTCTCTCTCTCTCTCATATATAATATATATATATATATTTTTTTTTTTTTTAAGCTATTTTCCATGTTTATGGCGATTTATTTTTCAGAGGAATTGGCTACAGATATCTAGAGATGGGTGTAAACCTCTTCACATATAACATATATATATATATATATAAGCAAACAACCACAAGGAAAAGGAAACACAAAGTCCGAGCTCTTTCGTGATATATTCACATTATCCTTGATAATGTGAATATATCACGAAAGCGCTCGGACTTTGTGTTTCCTTTTCCTTGTGGTTGTTTGCTTATTAATAAGGTCACGTGTTATTTTGTGATTCTAGTGCATATATATATATATATATATATATATATATATATATCATTTATGTCGGATTTCTGAATATAGAGGGAGCGGAATAAGACGGTTTACCGAGAATATTTATCATTTACTACAGAAATTAGTAGAAGAAGAATTAAAAATTTAGGGACTAATTGGAATTTACATGGAATATACATGATCAAAAAATTAAATAAAAAATAATAATAGCATTAGAAATACGAACAAGAAATATATATATAATCTAATAATATACAAAACGACGGAGTATAACCACCAACATATTAGTACAGAAGTATATATATATATATATATATATTATATATATATTATATATATATATTAAATAATTAAATATATTGAAAATAAAAAAACAATAATGTATACATTGTGTGTATATATATATATATATATATATATATATATATATATATATATATATATATATATATATATATATATATATATATATATATATATACACAGGTTGTCCCAAAAAAACTATATACTCTTTATAGCATCATATATTTTATAATTTAAAAAAAAAAAAAAAAATATATTGTTATAGCAATTGCCAATGAAAGGTAAATTATAATCTAAGTGATCAAAATGTTATAGCGAGTTGTTTGCATGTAAAATTTAATTAACTACGCCAAGTGCTCAAAATGTTCTCCGGCGGCATGAATGCACTTTCAATACAACAAAATCGTGTGGTCTGATGAAGCTACCTTCAAGCTGAATGGCACAGTAAATCAACACAACTGCAGGTACTGGTCACTTGATAATCCATACGTTTATGTGGATAAACATGTTAATTTACCAGGATTAACAGCATGGTGTGGTTTATCATCCAGGGGTTTGGTTGGACCATTTTTCTTTAATGGGACAGTTACCGGTGCCGCATATCTCGACATGCTGCGGACAGAAATTATACCTGCAGTTCGGAAGTTGTTTGGAAACGACGACTTTTACTTTCAACAAGATGGAGCCCCCCCTCATTATCATTGTGATGTCAGAAGGTACCTCGATGAAACGTTGCCTAACCGTTGGATAGGACGAAGAGGAAGCGTTGAGTATCCTCCACGTTCACCGGACTTGACTCCACTTGATTTTTACTTGTGGGGCTACCTGAAGGATGCAGTTTATGGTACAAGACCTGCAACACTCGAACACCTTAAGGATGCAATTAGGGAAAAGTGCGGGACCATCACAGCATCCACATTAGTCCACGTCTGCGAATCAGTTAGTCGACGCATTCAAAAGTGCATTCATGCCGCCGGAGAACATTTTGAGCACTTGGCGTAGTTAATTAAATTTTATATGCAAACAACTCGCTATAACATTTTGATCACTTAGATTACTAATTTACCTTTCATTGGCAATTGCTATAACAATATATTGTTTGGTTTTTTTTTAAATTATAAAATATATGATGCTATAAAGAGTATATAGTTTTTTTGGGACATCCTGTATATGGCTATTAAAGATTTATTCATCAAAAAAATAAAATTTGAAACACTTTATTCTACCAGCGGGATTTTAGTGGCGCCAGGAGCCGAAAGACAACCACGGAATTATAATATCGATAATAAACTTCTCTCCGCTGGAACCTTATTTCTACTCTCTAGATATCATAAAGATTAAACTCACACGTTTATGATACAGCCATCCTTCACGGGCAATTAATTTTTTCAAATTTATTTTCCAGTTTTAGCACTTCTCTATCTCTCACTTTAAAAACCTACGAGAATTGTACCCGAAATCCAAATTTATTTTCGATTGTCACTAAGATCCCCTCATACTACTTTTTCTGATCACCCAACAGTGTTACAGGTAAGGCCGTAAAACTTAGGGCCCTGCCGTCACGGGCCTTTAATTTAGATGGGTGGCCATAATCTTAAACCGATACGTTCTGTCCTCAATTTCCAACTTTATTTTTCTATTCTCGCTAAGCTCCTCATATATAAGAGGGTACTTGTTATATGTTCAAATCCACCTTCCTCCACCCGCCTCATCGGCGCCCCAGAAAACAAGATTTATTTTCCAAACAAAGCGTTTCTTACTACGCTTCTGGAAGAAATTTATGGAACGGGCAAGATATATTTGACACGCCGCAGATTTCACGGGACAGCCAATCACAACCCTCTGGGCGGAGCCCCAGGACCTCTGGTTGGTGGATGGCATCACTCACACGTTGTGCCCCACCAAAATTTCACCGATAGTCAATAGGAAAATCGCGATTCGGGTATTGTGGGATGTTCACAATTACGACCCGTCTATAAAAGGGAGCATTTTCATCACAGGAATCCACATCAGTTGTTTTTATCTACCAGTGCTCTCGACATATCTCGCCATGAGTCAATCACAGCAGCTTTACATCTTCCCAGAATTGTTTGAAGATAAAGATTTCTACGCAGAGGCATCGCGCGTAATTTTCGCAGCTGCAGACCGGAACGCACTACTTTCAACGCAGTCCATTGCAGAAATTTGCGACGGAGTGCAGGAGCCGAGCATTGAAGACGACATTAATATGTAAGTAATTTAATTTGTGATTCGGGCTTTATACTTCGGTTCATTCAGTGCCGGTGTTAAATAAGTGCAAATGTTGTAAAAGCCGTAATAAAACGATGTGAAAGGATATCATCCCAGAGGTCGAGGCCCGGTCTCTATTCATATATATATATATATATATATATATGTTCCTCTGTGTGTATTTTGGTGTAAAACAATAGGTTTTTAATTATTGCCGATTTTGTGTTTCCTTCGTGGTTATTTCGGCATATATATATATATATGTAAAAATTGAACAATGAACAATTCCTACACCATCATTATATGGATTCATTGTCTTCATGCAGTACTTATGTTCATATAGTTTTTATGTTCGAATGTCCATTTTTACATAAGAAACCAAAATCGCCTGAGCGAGTTTTGGATAGAATTTTGATTTATACTTCTTTATTCATTACTGTATTTCCCTAATTCATCTTTTCTAATAATGACTTATACACTATGACGTCATAAAATAACTTTGTTCTCTTTGCGTTTCCCATGCCTTGTACACTAAGTCGCGCGCTTGGTATGTGGACGTCTTCCGTGTGCAATGTATGGTAAATTTTTTAATAATAATGTTGTGGTGTTGTGTAGTATAAGCATTATTATTCAACCATATTCATCCATACGTCACGTTTTCCCGTCATTGATTTCCCTTCATCATTGTCCTATATAAATTTTATTAAATATTCATTTTTTACTCTTGTCAATTTGTGAAGCGCGAAACTTTGGGCGTTCGTTCGAGAACGCGAAAATACGTTCTCGTATTATTTTTTTCATTTTTATTTTTAATTATATGACCTCCCGAGATGAACTCAAAAAATGCTTAGTAAGATCGAATTCCGCTCACTACAACAGATTCGAGCGCCTCAAAGATAAAATATCTCCGTTCGCTCTGATTTCAAATTCATAACATATTATAGCATATTATTTCGTAAATAAATTATCTCGTAAGTGCCATGTACGTTGTATTATATTTCTAAACATCTTAATTGTCTATTAATATGAAACACTGTAAAAACAAAACAACGTTATAGTAACTGTTTAATTGTAATTAACTGTAATACTTTAATTTAATATAACGTAATGTACTTTAATGAAACTGTAATTAATAATAACTTGTAATGTACTTCAATGAAACTGTAATTAAATGTAATGATTTAATTTATAATGTAAGAATGTACTTTAATAGAACTGTAATGAACAATCATAAGCGAATGTGAAGTAATCCATAATTGTAATCGTAATTGTAATGAACCAAAATTAATACGTACTCAGTCGTGTACTTAATTTGTACTTATGTGTACTATTACGAAATGATATCGCCTTCATAAATGTAGACTCGGCGAAAAATACAAATTAGTTTTTATTTTTATTTTTTTTATTATTTTTAGTTAAAATCTTTCAAAACATCTGATCATGTGTTTAAAAAGGGGGGAAATTTAACCTTCAACTGTCCTCCCCCAAAACATTTAAGTTTATATTATACATGTACTTGTAAAATTACAAGACTTCTTCATTAGACTTCTTCATTAGACTTCTTAATTAGACTTCTTGATTAAGTCACTTCATATTAGCACCTCATTAGGACTCCTTTGTTAGCAGCCTCGCTGCGGGGAGGGGGCAGAGGCCCCTTGCCTCCTTAATATTTTTTAGATTCCGGCCTGAGCCATGGTCGAAAGAGGTCGAACCTCTACCCTTGTAAATTCAGAGCACTACCTGTAAATTTTTAAGAAGTAAATTACAGCAAGAGAAAGTTTTTATATTTTCCTTCGAGCCTTGTTCTCTTCAGAACTTAGTCAGAAAAGTCGATAATTTTAGTATCAGAGAAAGTATCAGAGTATTATAAAAAGAGAAGAATTAAAAATTGGCGACCCTTTGCCCAAATTAAGAGACAACCCAAGCACCATAGAAGATATTGGCATAACAGTCTGGCGAGTCTGTAGCCAAGAGTTTAACAGAGTGGCGACCGAAAAGAATTAGAATGTTATAGAAGAAATATCCTTTGCTTGCCTCCTAACTAGAACCCCCGTCGATCCGAACCGGCTCAGGGCCATAGACGGAGGGGTTAACATATATATATATGGTGTGGTTCTTATAATACATTTCTTGATAACTTAAAATTTATAGAAAGTTCTACAGGTAGGATTTTAGAATCACTAAAACTTTTGAGAATTGCCTGCAGACCCGGGCTTGTTACCCGGTGCAAGCAGGCGATACGTAGCACACCCATCTACTCAATAACGTTATTTAGACAGCGAAATTTATTAATTGAAAGTGAAATTTTATTACACGCTTGTTACTGATAAATTTATAGAAAGTTCTACAGGTTGGATTTTAGAATTAATGAAAACTTTTAAGACCAACTGGTACTTACTTTTGAAACGTGTCAGGATATCTGCTTTGTGATTATAATTTGCCAGGTATCCTAATCATCATTTTCTCCTATTGTAACTCTTAATTAAACTTTAATTTAATTTAACTTTAAATAAAAAAGATTCAGCATGAACTAATCATGTTAATTTCTCCTTAAAGGACCGATGCGGAGCTTGATGGTGTTATAGCAACTTTTCGCGACAGCTTTGATGAAAGGGGAATAAATGATTTCCGAGGCTTTACCGCAGAGCCAACCCAATGACATGAATACAGAGGTCGAGGTATTGGCTAAAATCCAGTCCAACGAACGCCAGGTCATCGAGGAACTAATGTAAGTTTTTTGTCTACTCCTAACATTTTATCGTAAATGTTTCATAGGCAGGTATCCTCAATTACAGCCTAGTCTACATTAGCATTGAGCTATGATTTCTGAATACAAATCGATTTATGAAAAAATGGACTTTAATTGAAAAGAATCAGTATGAACTAATCATGTTAATTTCTACTTAAAGGACCGATGCGGAGCTTGATATTGGGTATTGTGGGTGTATTGTGGGTGTAGCTTGGGTATTATGGGTGTTCACAATTAGACCCCGTCGAAAAAGGGAGCATTTTCATCACAGGGATCCACATCAGTTGTTTTTATCGACCAGTGCTATACAAAAATCTCGCCATGAGTCAGTCACAGCAGCTTTACATCTTCCCGGAATTGTTTGAAGATAAAGATTTCTACGCAGAGGCATCGCGCGTAATTTTCGCAGCTGCAGACCGGAACGCACTACTTTCAACGGAGTGCAGGAACCGAGCATTGAAGACGACATTAATATGTAAGTAGTTAATTTAATTTGTGATTCGGGCTTTATACTTCGGTTCATTCAGTGCCGGTGTTAAATAATTTATAAAAAGTCATAAGAAATGCGTTTTGAAAAAGTAGTTTGTGATTTATTCTTGGGCTATATACATCGTATCATTCAGTGCAAATGTTATAAAAGCCGTAATAAAACGATGTGAAAGGATATCATCCCAGAGGTCGAGGCCCGGTCTCTATTCATATATAAATATATATATATATATATATATATATTATATATATATATATATGTTCCTCTGTGTGTATCTTGGTGAAAATACACGCATTTTTCTCTTTGCATCTTTGATGATTTCGTCCCGTGAACGTTTTAAATGTTTTTTTAGAGCTTCTTTAGGTTTAGTTCCACCCATTATGACTACCGCGTTAAAACCTGATTGTAACGCCTTCCTCCCGAGGTATCTAGCCCCCATCTTCAATAGTGGGAGAGTGGTGCGTAGTATGGTTGAGAAAATGGATCCAAGTCCACTCCCACGCTATCTCACCCCTCGATAGACTGTGAAAGGTCTTCGGGTCATTATAACTGAAAGCGACGAAAGTGTAGCTTCACTGTTAAGCTCCCATCACCGAATGGGAAATTTTTTCCCTCAATAGTTCTTATATATATCGAGATATTGGTTAATTGATTGTCGCAACAGTCACATAATGGGGCTTGTCATATAAATGTTCAAACTTTTCCCTCTATGGTTGGGGATGTGTGCAATGCGCAGCAGGTGCGCCTGGCTGTCTCTAACAAATTGATGCTCTAAGATATTGCTGTAAATATTGCACATGTCTGGGGATGGTCAGCTTTCACCCAATTTCTCAATCTTCAGCTGATACATTAAGCTGGACAAGTCATGTTGTGCCTCGTGAAAGGTGTCTCTTTGGAGAACTGCACTATATCGACCATCGGCCACAATTGCGAATAGCTGTTTGTCTTTAATATTTCTACTAAGCGTTGATTTTAACTTCAACGTGCGTGCAGGCGTGTCTATGTTTACGACTTCAAAAGGTAAATCGGTTGTCAGGTACAATTTTTCAAGACTCTTGTTTAACCCCGTCACAATGTCCATGACGGTGTCATAATGACCGATTTCTAGTGTTACATTTGTACTATAGTATTGTACCTCACCGAACAGGACTGATCGCATAGTATTGTCTAAGGTTATGCCTAATTTTTCACATTCATCGTTTCTTCTAAGGATCAGAAATATGATTTGCTCATTTTCAAGAGTTAAAAATTTGGTGGCCTGCTGGAATTCACAAACACTAACTTCGTACGAATCACGTTCCAACTCAATGGGCCCATGGAGTTCTGTTACAAAGTTGGCCAGGGTGTTGTTAGGCTGTACAGACAGAGAAGAAGAGGACGGAAGTGTGACATACTGTAGAAGTGGTTAGGCGCCATGTTGCATGCTATTTAAGCTTCATTATTGCAGCAGCTTTTATTTAGGTATTGAAGCTTTCTGGTTAACCTAGCCATTTCACCAGGTGCATTTTTCTCTTTCCTGAACCTTTGCTACCTAAAATTTTTTCAATTTTAAAAACACTTTTTTCTAAATTAAATGTCACTTACTGCAACTCCTCGCGGTAAAAGCCTCCTACGATTTCTTCCCCATTCAAATCTTCAACGTAATACATCATTATCTCGCCTTTAGGTCTCAGAGCACTAACTTTAAAAAACTCACGTGTCCATCCTTGCTCAAATCTCTTCGCGAATATATTTCCCGAACGTGATAGCCTTACATACTGTAATCATTCATTTTGAAATGTGTAGAGTGTGGTGGCAGTGCCCCATCTCTTCTCACCTCTGTGCGCGTACCTCTTTCTAAAACCTCATTAGGTGTTGTGCCGATCGTACGGTGATGTGAACGGTTGTATGACGAGGCCAATGACCCCAGAATGTTTATATACCTGTATGTGTTTTTATGTGTAAAATCGCGATGCATGTGTTCCTTTATGGTACATTGAACTCTTTCAGCTAAAGAGGCCTTATGTATAGAACTGCTAGTGTAGTAACTGATATTAAACTATTAAAATATGTCAGCATGTCCTGAAAAGCGCGACCTATAAATTCTTTCCCCATATCCGTACAAACAAAAATAGCCAGGAACCGTATCTTCTTTCAACATCAGCGTTTTGGTTGCTTTAGCAACTATTTCAGGCGATTTATTTTTTAGAGGAATTAGCCACAGATATCTAGAGAATACATCTATTATGAATAGGATGTAGCGGTAGCCGTCGTTATACACACTGAATATCTTTGCATGTCTGTTAAATCCGCTTGCCAAATAGAGTCAGTCGAAGCCGCTGTTGTCTTTGCCGTTTTAAACCTTTTTCTCACCGTCTTATGAAGTGTATAAGCATCCTGCTCCCGCAAAAACCTCTCAACATCTTTTTCCCTACTCCGTAAACACCTCTGTACATTCTATTAATGCCGCTATAGGAGGCGGGGTTAGAAATGTCATGATAACGTTTTCTTAATATGTTAGCCATTTGCGTATTTCAGAGACACGTGGATAAGGTTGGGCGTTTCTTCTCTTCTTTCTCCTCTTCAGAGATGCTACTGCTGGGGGTGATGGCGTACCCAGTTGTGACACATGCGAGACATGATCCAAGTCTTTTAACCTTTTCAGATTTCCTATCAATGTTTTGGGGACATTTATTTGTTGCAGTCTTACCTTAATATGCTTCCATCCTGTTGGTGAGGGCCTGTCCCACTTTCTCACCAGATCATGGACAATGTCGACGATATTGGATCCCTGTACCCTTGTTCCTTCAACAATGACCTCGCCTGTATCGGTCCACAGTATGATGGGGTCCTCACTCAATAGATTATAAAGACTTAAGCCTTTATTCCGCAATGTATGTGGGAGGTTGCTTTTTAACACATGCTCGATGTGCTGCGTTCCGTTATTTTTTGGCGTGGCCATGCTCAGAGTCTAGCGCTGTGCCTAATAACCACGTGGAGCTCTGTCGGATTCTTATAATGTTCGTACTCATGAAGAAATTTCTGCAGAGCCTGTTGGTACAAGATCCTTTTCTCATCAGATGACTTTTCACTGTTTGATAGGGTTAAAAAATCGCTTTCCATTCTTTTAAGCCTGCTTTTACGGAGCTCTAGAACCGTGTCTGGAATCTCTGAACTTTACAATGAAGCATACACCTCGTGCGGAATCACTACCACTTTCTTCATTATATTAATTTACTCAGTAAAGGTCCCAAAACTGAAAATAAGATGGGGAGGAATGATGCACACAGATGCATTTTAAAAAGTCGGAGTCGATATTTTTAACAAATATCTGTTGCAGTGCCCGGGGAGGGAAAAAAGATGTTGAGAGGTTTTTGCTGGAGCAGGATGTTTATACACTTCATAAGACGGAGAAAAAGGTTTAAAACGGCAAAGACAACAGCGGCATCGATTGACTCTATTTGGCAAGCGGATTTAACAGAAATGCAAAGATATTCAGTGTATAATGACGGATACCACTACATCTTATTCATAATAGATGTACTCTCTAGATATCTGTCGCTAATTCCTCTAAAAAATAAATCGCCTGAAACAGTTGCTAAAGCAACCAAAATGCTGATGTTGAAAGAAGATACGGTTCCTGGCTATTTTTGTACGGATATGGGGACGCTTTTCAGAACATGCTGACACATTTTAATAGTTTAATATCAGTTACTACACTAGCAGTTCTATACATAAGGCCTCTTTAGCTGAAAGAGTTCAATGTACCATAAAGGAACGCATGCATCGCTATTTTACACATAAAAACACATCCAGATATATAAACATTCTTGGGGTCATTGGCCTCGTCATACAACCGTTCACATCACCATACGATCGGCACAACACCTAATGAGGTTTTAGAAAGAGGTACGCGCACAGAGGTGAGAAGAGATGGAATACCGCCACCACACTCTACACATTTCAAAATCAATGATTATGTAAGGCTATCACGTTCAGGAAATAAATTCGCGAAGGGATTCGAGCAAGGATGGACATGTGAGATTTTTGAAGTTAGTGCTATGAGACCTAAAGGCGAGATGAGATAATGATGTATTACATTGAAGATTTGAGTGGGGAAGAAATCGCATGAGGTTTTTACCGCGAGGAGTTGCAGAAAGTGACATTTAATTTAGGAAAAAGTGTTTTTAAAATTGAAAAAATTTTAGGCAGCAAATGTTCAGGAAAGAGAAAAATGTACCTGGTGAAATGGCTAGGTTACCCAGAAAGCTTTAATACCTATATAAAAGCTGCTGCAATAATTAAGCTTAAATAATATACAACATGGTGCCTAACCACTTCTATGTCACACTCCCGCCCTCTTTTTCTCTCTCTGTACATCCTAACAACACCCTGGCCGACTTTGTAACAGAACTCCATGGGCCCATTGAGTTGGAACATGATTCGTACGAAGTTGGTGTTTGTGAATTCCAGCAGGCCACCAAATTTTTATCTCTTGAAAATGAGCAAATCATATTTCTGATCCTTAAAAGAATCGATGAGTGTGAAAAATTAGGCATAACCTCAGACAATACTATGCGATCAGTCCTGTTTGGTGAGGTACAGTACTATAGTACAAATGTAACACTGGGAATCGGTCATTATGACACAGTCATGGACATTGTGACGGGGTTGAACAAGTCTTGAAAAATCGTACCCGACAACCGATTTACTTTTTGAAGTCTTAAACATAGACACGCCTGCACGCAGTGAAAGCTGCCATCCCCAGACATGTGCCTGCTGCGCATTGCACACAACCCCAACCATAGAGGGAAAAGTTTGAGCATTACATATGACAAGTCCCATTATGTGAATATTTCGACTAATCTATTAACCAATATTTCGGTATATATAAGAACGATTGAGGGAAAAAAATTCCCATTCGGTGATGGGAGCTTAACAGTGAAGCTCCACTTTCGTCGCTTTCAGTTATATTGACCCAAAGGCCTTTCACAGTCTATCGAGGGGTGAGATATCAGCGTGGGAGTGGGCTTGGATCCATTTTTTCAACCATACTTCGCACCGCTGTCCCACTATTTAAGAGTGGGGCTAGATACCTCGGGAGAAAGGCGTTGCAATCAGGTTTTAACGAGGTAGAAGACATAATGGGTGGAACTAGACCTAAAGAAGTTCTAAACAACATTTAAATCGTACACGGGACGAAATCATCAAAGATGCAAAGAGAAAAATGCGTGATGGCGGAAAGCAGAAGAGGGTCGTCAGGAAGAAGGGGTACCAACACGTGGCACTAAACGTAAAAGGACATCAAAAAAGAAGTGTTCTAACCGTATGCAGCCTATGGCTGATCATTTTTTTAACTGATATAAGCTGAGGAGACTACTCTCACGAATCATAGACTGATTACTAGTTGTCGAGAGAGGTTGTACTATTTCTGACTCATCATGGAGCGTTTCACCCATCCCTGTAGTTCACAATGTTGTGAATCGGAACTGTCCCTCTTTGATATGCCCCCTACTCAGGTTTCTATTGAGCATAGCGACTTTATTAAAATTAAACCATTAAACACAATTAGTTCAACGAACGAGTGCCCGATATAGTGTTTAGAAGGCAGTATATATATATATATATATATATATATCGAGACAGGCTACAAGATTAGTTACCAGAATGCGCTATGCATTGAATTAGTTTTGTTATTTGAAAATTTTTGAGAAGATTAATTCGAATTATCGCTGTACCAGGCATATTTCATTTATCATTAAATTTTCCCCAAATTCTAAAATTCAGTATTTTTAAACTAAAACAATCATTATACTTAGAGTTGTCAGTGAGGTCATTATACCGATATTATTTCTATATGCGTATTTTATCTCAACATTAAAGAAGAATTATCTGAAACATGTCCATGTAAAGTTTCTTTAGATGGAAGTGTGTATATATATATATATATCAAGGCATTCCACAAAACTAGTTGCCAGTTTGCACAGCTTAATATATGCAATTTCATTTTTAATCAAAACGCATACCGTTAAAACATTGGTAAATCTAATATACTATTTCAGAAATGAAGCCTTATATATATATATATATGTAACAGTTTATTTGCGCACACCTACAGGTCGCTACAATTGGTGTAGAACAATGCGGTTTTCACCATTCGATGCGTCTTTTTATTGCGCAGTGCCCATGCTAAAAAAAATTCCCCTACATAAATCCTGCCTCCCCCCTTTTAGGGGTACAGTTCTTCCCATTTCTTCATTTTTAATCATAATTTTGGCACAAAATGGGGGAGGGGTGGGGTAATGGGGGAGGGGTGGGGTAATGGGGGAGGGGGTGGGGTTAATGGGGAAACTCAGAAAAATAGATGCGATATATATATGTAACCAAAAAAAATTAAAGTTAATCCTTTGCAAGGTGCCAGCCCCCTTCAAAAAAAATTAAAGTAAATCCTTTGCAAGGTGCCAGCCCCCTTCCCCCCTTGGGGGTAATGGGGGAAGGGGTGGGGTGGGGTTGGAGAGAGGGGTGGGGTAATGGGGGAGGGGGTGGGGTGGGTTTGGGGAGAGGGGTGGGGTAATGGGGGAGGGGGTGGGTTAATGGGGAAACTCAGAAAAAAAATTGGTGGGGTAAATGGGGGAGAGGGGTGGGGTAATAGGGGAGGGGGTGGGGTTAATGGGGAAACTCAGAAAAAAATTGGTGGGGGTAAATGGGGGAGAGGGGTGGGGGAGTGGTATTGGGGGAGAGGGGTGGGGTAATAGGGAGGGGGTGGGGTTAATGAGGAAACTCAGAAAAAAAATGATAACCAACATCGATTCCGGTCAGGAAGATCATGCTTATCACAACTAATGGAACACTATAACAATATTATTGATGCACTCGAAACAATGAAAACTATGATTTGGCGGGCCGCAGGGCCCCCAATTACTGTCGGTTCAGTTATTTGGTCAATAAAACTATAGAAATGAACGCAGTCATGAAAATCTTAGGCTTCAAATCCGAGCTCATTGTATTAAGATTTGTGAAGCTTTAGATTTCATGGCTGCGTTCTTTTCTGTAGTTTTATTGAATGAATAATTGGTTTGCCAGTAACTGGAAGGCCGCAGGCACCCCAATTACTGAGGCCCAAGGTGAGAGGAATAGGAATGATATCCAGATAAAGGGCTACTGATGTTCAAAATAAAATACGCCGTTGGCCCACAATTCAGCCGAAGCACCGCAGATCTAGCAAAATAGGCGCGTAGCTCCGACCTTTTGCTAGTATATACTGTTACACCGGTCTCCGGTAGAAAGTTTTAAAAGCTGGTTTTCAACGTTTTTCAATGTGCTGAATTAAAAAGTGATACTCACTTCCGTCGCAAATGATTTGTTAAAGAGTTATTGAAGCTTAAAGCTTTTAAAATTTTCTACCCTTTTTTACCTGGGGGACCTCCAGTGGGAACCGGGAGTTTTTGGTCGGGAGAATCACAAAAACGAGTGGTTTCCGAAGATTTTGAAAGTCAGATTAATACAAAACACATCAAAAACCATAGGAAAAATATAAATTTCACCTTCAAGGGCCCCCCCCCCATCACCCGACGCAAAATATGATTTTATTGAACATTAGGATTATAAATTATTTTGAAACAGTCTATTAAAAATTCAAAATAAAACGCAAAATATGATTTTATTGAACATAAGAATTATAAATTATTTTGATACAAAATATTAACAATTTTGCCCGCAAAAATAAAAATACCATATAAAAGCCTATACCGATCAATTTGTGATGCATGATCCTTACGGGTCTCCGCCCCCGTACCCCCGAGACCTAAATTATACAAATGAAAATGTAATAACATGTGCCCACCTTGCCTGCATAGCCGGAGCCATAAGGACTAATATAAAGGATAAAAAAGTTAAGTGCACTTTCCTAAATTTATTACAAACCAATATTTTCTCACCATATTGAATATTTTTATCAGAAGTAGAAAACCATGATTGATTTTTACTAACAAAAAGCACCAATTTTTTAATAAAATATATATACGAAACTATTTTTTAATAAAAAAATGTGGGGACAATACGGAACTGTAGCCCCAACCTAACCTAACCGAGTCACAAAGAGGACACTTCACCACTTTAGGAAGAACACCGTGTGCCCAAAGAAAAGATGTAGCTTTTTCTGAATTTCCATAAAATTCGGCGATACAGCGAAAATAATCAAAGGAACACAGACTACAGGAAGCCATGTCCACTAACTGATTCAAACTAAAATCAGTGGAAGCGCCATTTTTTTACCCTTTTCCCGTTAGAGAGTTTAAGCTTCAATAACTCTTTAACTATTCATTTGCGACGGAAATAAGTATCATTTTTAAATTCAGCACATTGAAAAACATTGAAAACCAGCTTTTAAAACTTTCTACCGGAGACTGGTGTAATAGTAAAGAAATACCAAACCATTTTCCACAGTAATGTTTAGAAGGTAGTATATACATATATATATATATATATATATATATATATACACACCACACACATCGAGGTAATCCACAAGATTAGGTGCCACACTGCGCTATTTATTTAATTTTTACATATTTAATGGAGAAGTGGTGCTCTCCGTATAATTAAGTTCTTTATTATGTACGTATTACCCGCCTTAATTGTGTCAGACCAATCTTTCTTAGTTATTTGTTTATGTCTGTTTATGTATATTTATTGGCAAGATTAAATAAATATGTGAAATAACTTTGTTTATCCCATAATAATTGATTTCTACAGTTCAAACAAGGATTTATTCCAAACAGCAAGCTATTTAAAACAATTTCCGTCTTAATACACAAATTTATCTAAAAACAGTATTTGCTGACGCTTACAGTTTAAATATTTTCCACAGTACGTTTTGATATAGTATTTATAGAAGCATTTATAAGTAGGGTCTATCCAAGTAATGCAGTTTTCTATGCATATTTATAAAGAAAATGGAATTTTATTTAAGGGGGTTCTTAATTGTTCATCGAATTACTGTATACAACACATTTTTTACGTTACTGGGTTTTCAATATTCCTAACACAATAGGGTCATAGACAGGGTAGAAAGATGGATTGAGGAAGATTCAGTCCAACTTGTATCCTTTGTCTATGACCTTTTCATACGCAGTGTCCAAGAATCTCAAAAACTTTGGGCCTTCATTTTGGTTCTCTTCTTCCTCTATTGGATTCGCCCTTAGCCTAGCCGCCTCCTTCCTGCATAATAAAGACTACGTTAATTAGGCTAGGTTCACAAGCCAACTATTTTTTTTTATTGAGGTTGTTTAACCTCCTTCGCAACATCTAAGGTCATATGACGGAGGGGACCTACAGCTTTACGTGGGATCAGAACCACGGGTCGCTCCCATCCAACTACTACCCATACCCAATGTCGCTTAACTTCGCTGATCTCCGGGAAGCGGTGTTACGACATTCACAAGCCAACTATTTAACACAACTACCACTATCAAAACGCCCTGCTTAACTTAAGCTGAGAGTATACGCTATTTTACAATCTATTCACTACTAATTACGATGATAAATTCCTTCTCCATAAATCTCATAGCTACCGTTCTCATAGCTACCGTGTTCACGATTTATATGTTAATGAACTTCCTGGTAGCTAATTTATTAATCCAGATGCCTACAGAAAGGTGTTAACATTTTACTCATTAAACTATGGTGTGAAGGTTCACTAAAAGAGAAAAGCGCACACACACACACACCACACACACACACACACACGTGTATATATATATATCAGTGGCGACTCCAGCTCTTCAAGACTACTCGGGCTCTTTTTAAATTTTCAAGTCTACATATGAGCCGACATTTAAATGCATGACAATAACTTAAGATTATCAATAAAATAAATAAATACATACCTCGGTAAAAAAAATTATTTGAATTTTATTTACTTGAACATTAACTCCAAGCGTCTTGGTTTTAAAGCAAATTCCTTTAATATTCGGTCATGTAATTCCTTTTTCCCTATGGGTGGGCTATACTTCTCAGAATACTTATATAAAAAATAAATCAGATTATTTAAGAAAAGCGAACAACCTCACATTGCGGCAAAAATCAAACTGCACCGCCGCCCAAGGCAGTTGAAGGCACGCTTATCGAAACGTAAAAAGTTACCATGTGTCGCCAGAATTAAAAATTGTGCCTCTACAAGGCCAAAGGATATAAGCCCGAGTTGAAATGTTTTTTCTTTATAAAAAAATTAATAGGAGAAAAAACGTATTTTATTTAATGAGAATTAGAAGAAGGACTATTATGTAACCGTATGCAAACAAATAACACTGGCCAACAAAATGAAACTTTTTTTTCTCATCACAAACATGATCACACTTTTCTTAATGCAGTTTTCGCGCTGATTCCGAATCTGTTTTTTTTTTTTTCTATCACGTATAGTTATATAGATACACTGGTTTTGATATTTTTAAGTTTTTGATATTGCTATAAGAAAATTTATGGATGTATAGATCACACTTAGGAATGCTAAACAACAAATACATCATATACCTTATTCAATGTACTTATAAATAAAGAATATATACATTATTTTATTAAAAGCGCTGTGAGTGTGATTTCCTTTTGTAAATTTGGCCTGGATTGTCACGATACAGCATCCAACAATGGTCCGCCATCATGCTTTCATTCCAATATCCTTGGTAGCGCTTCTCCATCATCTGAATATCTTGATGGAAGCGCTCTCCTTGCTCGTCACTCACTGCACCAAGGTTTTCAGGAAAGAAATCTAAGTGGGAATGCAGGAAGTGAATTTTTAACGACATTCGACACTCCATTTCTTTGAAGGCATCAAGGAGGTTCTTGACTCCATCCTTATACGCAGGTGACTTGTTGCTTCCAAGAAAGTTTTCACATATCCATTTGAACGCCAGCCAAGCTTTCAATTCCAGCGGACTTAGGACTTTTTCAAATTCAGTGTCATTCAAAACCTCCCTTATTTGTGGCCCAACAAAAATTCCTTCCTTCAATTTTGCAGCAGTAACCTTCGGAAATTTCCTTCAAAGGTATTGGAACCTTTCAGAATTGACTTTACCCATTGCTTTAACAAAATTCTTCATTAAACCAAATTTAATGTGAAGAGGTGGCAGATAGATCTTTTGGGGATCCACTAAAGGGACAGACTGGACATTGCTTATCCCTGGGACATATGTATACCTAAGTGGCCAGTCACTTTTGGTGTAATGTTCTATAGTGGCGCGACTGTCCCACAGGCAAAGGAAACAACAAAATTTTGTGAATCCTGACTGCATACCCATAAGCATTCCTATAACTTTTAGATCTCCACAAACATTCCATTGATGACTGTCGTATTTGATTGCCTTAAGTAGTATATCCATATTGTCATATGTCTCTTTTAGATGGACGGAATGGGCAATGGGGATGGATGGCATTATATTACCATTATGCAAAAGAACTGCTTTCAGGCTTCTCTGCGACGAATCAATAAAGAGGCGCCACTCAGATGCCACATACGTCTGAGATATGGCTGTAAATAGTCCATTGATGTCATGGCAATAACAGAGAGGACCGTCTACTGAAAAGAATGCTGTTAATTCAAAATTCCGCTTTCGGTAGTAACTAATACGAACATTGTTCTCAAGTAAATTGTTCTCCCTTAGTCTTGAGGCGAGAAGCTCTGATTTCTTTTTAGACAGCGTTAAGTCTCTAACAAGATCATTCAACTGTCCTTGGGTTAACTTTTTAGGCTCTAAATGTCTACCTTCAAAAGTGTACTCTGGTTCTGTAGATGGTCCGGAAACGCCAGTTGCACCTTCATCACTTTCCATGTCATCTATGATAGAATCTAGCCTATCACTTGGGGGAATTGGAATGGGCAATGTTTCATCATGTTTTACTGGTCTACGTGCTGAATCCAAGTTTGGATATACAATCTGGTGTTTGTTCTTGACAGAAAACCCCATTAAGTTCACACTACAAAAATAACAGTCTTCATGATGATCTCTCGGCTCCCTCCATATCATGGGTATGGCAAATGGCATTGAAGCTTTCTTTTTGTTAAGCCAATCACGTAATCCATTTGAACAGCCAGAACAGATTTGATGTGGCGCCCATGGTTTATCTTGGTCACCTAGATGGCAACCAAAGTATAGCTTGTATATTTTCTTAATGTCGGTTGTAATACTTCGTCGCTGTGTTTTAGTTGTCAACTGGCCGCATACGAAACAGAACTTGTCGGGGTCATTCTTACATTGTCGAGGCATGTTGACTGACCTGAGCAAACTATAAATTCAAAAAAAATGTACACCAACTTGACACAACAAGTTCTTGGACTGGACTGATCTTTTGACACATAAAGCACGGCGTTGTTGCCTGAATCACAATGCTGCTAGACATAAAAGCTCACACCTGAAATACATAAGATGTATAATTAAGATAATTGAAATAAATAAGATGAATAAACTAAAAAAAAACAATAAAATAAACACAATCAAATGTTGAAATATTAGTATTTTGCCTATTTAAAATGGTTAAATCTGTGTAGTTATATATATGCCTTCATCTTGAAAACTATACGTGCTAGAAAAGATCTGAATGCAGTTTTGGAATCGGCGTGAAAAATGCTATCCAGCAGCCACCACAAAATTTACTCTGATGAAAAATCTTTGTTGACCAGTGTAATTATTCATTAAAAGAACTTTAAATATACGATATTACTTATACTTTCTCGGGCGTAATGTCTTGCGCCTGAGTAAAGGATCTTGAAAGATTACACGAAAACGTAACACTTTGGGTGCCACGTCACACGTATGTGTGTGGCAGTTATTTTTTTTTCTGGCGATGGCACACACATACGTGTGACACACATTTTTCAACTCCTGAGCGCAGCACACAAATATATGTGACAGTATAGGGAAATTACTATGTTATTTGAAATCTGTGGGCTCTGAGGAAAATTTTGATATATTATACTTGGTCGTTGGGACAAAATTTATTAAATATGCAGCGTTCTGTTACAGTTACTCAAATCAGTTTATAGTTAAATATATTTAGCATTTTTATGTTTTATTTGTATTATTATGTGCATGTATAATGCACAAAATAATACTATAATGATAAACTATAATGATATAAGTAACTGCATCCAGGTTCTGGCACGTGGAGCCAGCTGGATGGTGGAACCCTTTTTTTGGTCACAAAGACTTACATGAAAATACTTATTGTAATCTATTTAGGAAATAAACACAAATACATTTTTATATAAAAAAAATTCTTTTATTTGATTACAAAATACAAAGCCTTTTATGTGAATATAATTATTGTAATTTATTTATGAAAATCTCTAAAACATTCTAGACAAAAGAATGTTTCCCCAGGGCAAGAGCTGCAATACGTATGCACATTCTTAGCATGTTTCATTGCTTCTTCTCTGCCTCTCTCTTTTGTGATTTTTTCATAACATTGTTTGCATCTTCTTCTGATCTTTTTTCCTTGAACATTTTTCTTTTCAAGAATTAAATGTGATGTAGACGCTGTTCTCCTTTGCCGGGGTAAAGTCTCTTCAAAATCCAGGAGTGCCAAAGTTATTTTCTCTTTGAATTCTTTCAGTTGCATCTTTTTGCCAGTTACTTTTTTATACACAATCCAAGCATTCACAACTGAGACTCCTAATAGAAGTGCAATGGCAAGCTTGCGGTACCATTTTATACCCTTCCTAAGTGCCGTTTCGTAGGATGCCATCTGGTCAGAGATGTCTATTCCGGTCTTCCCCTTATTGTATGCAATAATTCCTAAGGGCTTCTTTCCACTTTTCCTACGATTTCTTTGCCTTTCTTGTGTATTGGATGGGCCTGGTTCTTCAGTTTCCCTCTCTTCTCTCTCTCTAATTTCCACAAGTTCAGGACTGTGTTTTGTTGATAATAACCGGACATCTCTGGCATCTTTCCATTTCAATACAACTATTCCGTTTTGTTCTTCCATTGCAATCATTTCCCCTTTTTTCAGGTCTGCACTCATTACCTCAGGTGGCATGTTCTTCTTTATTTTATAAAATATATAGTTATGTAAACAAGATAATAATTTAAAGATTATAATTTTATAAATATTTATAATAGAATCTGAAAAAAAGAGAAAATAATGAAAAAAAATGTCACACACATGGTTGTGCCATGACCAGAAAGGCTAAATTTGTTACTTTTCACACACATGGGTGTGCCATGGGCTCATAAGGAGTGACTATTTAAAAAAATAAAAATGCATATATTTAAAAAAATTATTAGAATTTTTAAAAATTTCTTATGCATTTCTGTTTCTCTATTCATGCCTATTATTAATTCACACAAAAATAAAAATGGGCTGGTGGGAAATTGTTGCGGATTTGGGCGTGGCACCCAAAGTGTTAATGTGTCAATATAGTTTTTTTTATAGGTAGTAAGGGTATCTAAATGCATTCAAAATTTGCTTGCGTGACGAAGGCTAGACAGAAAAATAATAACATACTACCAGCCAAAATCCATTTTTACAATTTGTATTTAAAACTTTTTTAAACTTAAATCTATAAATACACAATTTTATCTCTCATGCTTCTCCTTGCCCCTTGCCTCTCGGGCTCAGCCCGAGAAGCCCGAGTGCAGGAGCTGCCACTGATATATATATATATATATATATATATATATATATATATATATATATATATATATATCATAATCTAGGCTAGCATATATTAAACTAATCAGATATATGTATATTTACAGCTCCAACCATTACTCTCTTTTAAATTATTGGTAGTTCCTTGGAGCTTGAAGTACTATAAAGTTCAATTTAGCTCTTACTCAAAACTGCTTGACCTTACAGTGGGTGGAGCTTAGGACTTTTTCCTGCACACACACACACACACACACACACACACACACACACACAAAGGAGAAAATGAAACTGTAATTGAAACATGATTTATTTTATAAGCATATTCAAATATAGCTAATAAATAAAATAAACACATCTTTAAAAATAGCCATATATATATATATCATTCATGTACTATGGTACCCAAATGGTACTGTATCATAGGTGCCAGGTACCGTGATGTACTGTCGTCAATTAAATTAACCATGACTTACTAATTGTTACCATTGTGCACTTATCCGTGATCGTGACATGGAGTTAACCGTGATTGTCTCAAACCTATATGGCAGTCTTGGTTGAAACAACTGCTGGTTTACAATACTTTATTTTTGTAATGTAGCAAAGATTATATATGCATTGTGTTATAATAAGTGATATAATAAGTGCCTATGTTATAATAAGTGTTATAAGTGCTATAAGTTTTATAAGATGCCTCATGTAATAACAATATACATAAAATTGGCAGATAATTAATCAAACAGTATTCCAGTATGTTGGCCTTATTTTTGTATTAAGTACAGTGTATACGTAAGATTGTATTTGTATGTTAGGTTAAATGGCTATGGGTTGTGAATGATCCGCAATAAAGATGTTTTGTTTGTTTGATACTTCTCGAATTTAGCGTCTGTCAACAACTTCCTATTTTTTCTCGTAATAATCCGTTCTTTTCACTTTTCAGTGATATTATATATAAGGAGATTTAGTCGTCACTCGATCAGAGGATGGTAAGTCCTTGAACCCCGTTTATAACAACACTGTGCTCCTTGTCTGATTGTATTAGCTTTTAACTTGCAGTACGTGGTCAACTCCCGCACTTTCTACTGAAGAGGTCCTGGGCGCAAATCTTAGTAGAGTTAATTTAGCATAATGCAAAATCGTGAAGGAAACAAACATGTCCTAAAAGTTTATGAATCCAACGAAGGTATTTTCCGAGCCTTAGAAATATAGGCCTAAACAGGTTTTATTGGGTTTATCATGCTCTTATTATTCCTTATATAGCGTACTGCATGCTTTATTGTAGGCGAAGTAGTTTAACCAGTACCACCGTAACTAGACTTAATGGTTTAAGGTAGACGTAGCCTATTTAACCCACACCTATTTACCACCATCATACCAGCCTATATATACAACTTGGGAAAATAATTTTTTTTAGCCTAAACAATGAAAATATATTGCAGTTAAGACGTTAGGCCTATCAGCATACGTGGTAGAGTTAATATTTTGGTGTTAGCCTTACAGCGAATCTAACTTTTACAAGACTAGACCTTCGGTTTACGGGCTGTTAACAACAGTCCTGCTTCAGCTTTGTCCTACCTTTCCTAACGTAAGACTGTAGATATTTATCCAACATTAGATGAACTAAGGTCTGAATTGACTTAAACTGGAGCTAAACAGGTATACCTTCTTCTGAAAGACTTTCTTGACAAACTAACTAATACATCTAGCAATTTGTTGTAGTATGTGGTCAACTCCAGCACTTTCTACTGAAGAGGTCCTGGGCGCAAATCTTAGTGGAGTTAATTTGGCATAATGCAAAATCGTGGAGAAAGCAAACATGTCCTAAAAGTTTTTCAATCCAATGAAGGTATTTTCCGAGCTTTGGAAATACTCATATAGGCCCTAAACAAGTTTTATTGGGTTTATCATGCTCTTATTATTCCTTATATAGCGTATTGCATGCTTTATTGTAGGCGAAGTAGTTTAATCAGTACCACCGTAAGTAGGCTTAATGGTTTAAGGTAGACGTAGCCTATTTAACCCACACCTACTTACCACCATCATACCAGCCTATATATATACAACTTTGGAAAATAAAAACTTTTAGCCTAAACAATGAAAATATATTGCAGTTAAGACGTTAGGCCTATCAGCATAAATGGTAGAGTTGTATTGTTGTAGTGTTAGCCTTACAGCGAATCTAACTTCTACAAGACTAGACCTTGGGTTTACGGGCTGTTAACAACAGTCCTGTTTCAGCTTTGTCCTACCTTTCCTAACGTAAGACTGTAAATATTTACCCAACATTAGATGAACTAAGGTCTGAATAGACTTAAACTGGAGCTAAACAGGTATACCTTCTTCTGAAAGACTTTTTTGACAAACTAACTGATACATATGGCAAATTTAGTGCCATCTATTTATCTATCTATCTATCATTCTCTCTCTCTCTCTCTCTCTCTCTCTCTATATATATATATATATATATATATATACAATTGTAGGATTTCTTTTCAGATAGAATGGCATTCCAACGTTCGAGGCTTGTTTGGTTTAAGAATTTATAGGATTATGAGTTTTATGATTTTAAAAAGGTGTAGCAAAATTAGGCCCAGGGGTTCAGGCAACTTGTGGGATAATTCTCTGGTGAGAAAGCCTGATGGAATTTGTTTTTATTATTGGTACACAGTGAAAGTTGAATGATTTGTAAGCCCTCAAAAGGTTCAAGGTTTTTGAGGTGCCTAGGCACTCTGCACTTGAAATATTGGAGGTCATAGACAGGGGGAGAGATGGAAGGCACTCCACTGTTTACTTTTCCCATGATGTAATGGTGTTTTATTTAACTTGTCTCAGACATATGACATGCTAGCAACTGTAGTACATCAAGAAATGATGCAGTACATCATTATACATTTTGAAGTAGCCTACCTAATTTTAAGCTACATTATTTTTTAAAATAATACAATAAACAGCCGTGTTTCATATACACATTAAAATTAAATAAGAAAACAGCAATATTACTTATATAGAAATTTATTCGCTGTAGAAAATTATTAAAAATTTAATTTCTTCATATAACAATAGTGCAATCAAGTGATAAGCAAATGAAATTGGGAGAATCTGGTGCTTTGACCATCACATGACATTCTAATTCTAGTTTACTACAGTGGGAATAGAGGCTGCAAATATAATATGTGGATGTGTATGGAAAAGCTTCTTGTTTCATCCCAGCCTACATTTTTCTTCCAAAGCTCTTGGAGAAATATTTTTGCTCTAACAGTTACAGGTAGGGACAAGGCCATGGGATCAAATATCTTTGAAGCTTCAGAAAGTATTTCTTTTAGTATTAGTTACCAAATTAAGTTCTAATTCCTTTGCACAAAGTGATGCAGTTATGCCCTACTTAAATACATTATTTACACAAATCAGATTAAGGGGATGTTATTTAACTCACTAAAAACAGTACGTACACATTTTGTGATGTAAACTCAATAGTGAGACGTTTATTTCAAAAGCACACGGTTAAAAATGACTTTCACACCCTCGAATTCTTACACTGTTCACATACCAAAACATATTTTAGCATAACTTAAAAACCACTTAAGTGGAAATAAATGAATACCTATCAATTAATACTACATTGTACAACTTGAAGCATGTGGTGTGTCCCATTTTATATATAATATATAATGAATAAAACCACGAAGGAAAGGAAACACAGAGTGGTGCTCAAGCGCTTTCGTCTAATGACATCCTCAGGAACACTTATTATACGAAAGCGCTTGAGCATCACTCTGTGTTTCCTTTCCTTCGTGGTTTTATTCATCATAAATATTTTTCACGTGTTACTTTCGTGAAATAATTTTCATATATATATATATATATATATATATATATATATATATAGTGGACCTAGTTTTAGCCGTTTAAGGTGATAATGATTTAATTGTATGCTAGTGATTAATTGATGCAATGACTGATTGCTTATTAATGAAAAGCTATTTGAGTAGATCCACCATACTATTGGAAGTGACAGGAATGGCAGCGAGGTCACCAGCTTGGATTACACCCAAGCAAATTAATATTAAGGTTATAAAAGACACCTTATGGGTTTTGTATTTTGTTATGAAAATAAAGCCGTTATTTATTCACTGTGATATAACAAAGAATTTACAATAATTCATTGATAGTTTTACGTTATGCTTATGACATAGACTTAGCTAATAGGATGAAATGTTAATAGCTTAATTGACACGTAATAAGTAATGTACTCATTGATGGTATGTAAATGGCATGCGACATGGAACAGTGAATGGGCCTAGTAAATGATATAAAGAATGCACGTGCGTATGGTACATTGAATAGAATACGTGACTCTGATTAAGTAGGCTAAATGATTGCATGGATGCACATAGAATAACTGATGCGGCCTCATAATAATGGATTGAAATGTTTGACAATGATTACACAAAATATCATTTATATATAAGACCATTATGTGATGTTAAGTGATTACGTCAAGAGAATATTTAGTTAACACATAAATATATGAATTGAACATAGTAACGGATGATACGCGGAATTACGGTATTGAAATGACACTTGAATTGGAGAACAGGCCTACTGCGTTCTTTCACGAGAGTCAGTTGGAACGCTTAATTACACACTTTGGGAGTATAGCCTACCGTTCGGCGGTAGGCTAATGTAGGCTTCACAAGAGTAAGTAGAATAGGAGGTACTTATCTTAGGACGATGTAAACTCTTGAAGGCGGGTTGAAGAAAGATCTATTACCGAAAACTCGAGTTGTCGTTGTCCGTTAAGCCTCTTGAGATGATGGATGTAGACTTCGTACAGAGGCCTGAGGTGATGTTACTTCTCGAGGTGCAGGATGGCTTTAAATGATCTTGCAGGCGCAGGCCCGTGGTGCTGAATATATCTCGAGGAATGTGGAGAAACTGAAAGGCCGACCCGGCAAACCGCAGGCCCGAAGCGATTCCGGTTGGGCCTCGAAGGATTGCTTTTGCAGGCGTTCTGTAGATCATACTTGATGATAAATTGTAGGCCTTGAAGAGGGTAGCAGGCCGCGCCCCCGGCAAGGGGGCCGGAAGGCGGTTGATGGACGTGTTGATCACGTTCGATAATGTGAGTACGAGTGAGTGAGAGTGAGTGTGAGTGAAAGCTCGCTTTTATACGTAGTTCCTGTGACGTAGGACTTCGCGCCAAATCTTAAGACGCCTTCTCCGCGCGTCCTTTCGTTGATAAGGGCTTACGTTCGCGCCTTTTGGGAAGAAACAGACGTTCCCATTGTTTGACTCTTGCCCACGTGTGTTTTTCAAGACTCTTTGATGATAGCGTGGAAGGAAAGGATTTCTGTCTATTTGTTGGTCTATTTATTGTCGATCCGCTACATATATATATATATATATATATATATATATATATATATATATGTGTATGTGTGTGTGTGTGTGTGTGTGTATATATATATATATATATATTGTATAAAAATGTGTCTAAGCGTTGAACTGTCTTAATAAGAAAGTAACCAGGTGGGTGTTAAAGATAAGGTGGAAACTAGTCCATCTTCTTTGCCATAGACATTATGGGTATGCCGAGCCAACGTTATAAGTGGAGCTAAAAGTGCAAATTCATAGTTATAAACAATAATTTCCTTTTTAACCTATATAGCTACTTATTTTCTATGTATTTGACTTTTCTATTGGATAATGGGAGGGGGGAAGCAAGAGGCATACAATACTTGAAAATTCCTATTTAGAATTGGTGAAAGCTAAGAATAAAGGCCTATTAATTTGATTAATTTGAAATAGCAACCAAGTAGCAGAATCTGCAAAATGATGGAAACCCCATTAGGAAGACTTGTGATCAGCTTGCGTCTTTTTGCTCAATTTTCATTTGTCACTTTAGGTATATGCTCAATTAAAAGAGTCTAATTTATATATTAAAAAAATGATATATAGATTTTCACATCATATAAACATTAATTTTTTTTTTAAACTATAAAGCTATTTATTTCCTACGTAAATGGATTTTCTATAGGATAAGGGGAGGAGCAAAAGCAAGAAAATCAATTTTTGGCACCACTATAAACTAGCAAGCATCTACATTATCATGCGTTTTAAGTCCAACAAGCCAAAACCTAAGCGATACTTGAACTCAACAAGAAAATACACTCATTTCATTATCCCACAAGTTGCCTGACCCCCCCTGGGCCTAATTTTCCTACACCTTTTTAAAATCATAAAACTCATAATCCTATAAATTCTTAAACCAAACAAGCCTCGAACGTTGGAATGCCATTCTATCGGAAAAGAAATCCTACAATTGTGTGTGTGTGTATTTTATATATATATATATATATATATATATTAGATAGATAAATAGATGGCACTAAATTTGCTAGATGTATTAGTTAGTTTGTCAAGAAAGTCTTTCAGAAGAAGGTATACCTGTTTAGCTCCAGTTTAA
>JAJOZX010001100.1:17500-120000 GCA_023014485.1 Bathynomus jamesi | reverse complement strand
TCCGTATTGTCCCCACATTTTTTTATTAAAAAATAGTTTCGTATATATATTTTATTAAAAAATTGGTGCTTTTTGTTAGTAAAAATCAATCATGGTTTTCTACTTCTGCTAAAAATATTCAATATGGTGAGAAAATATTGGTTTGTAATAAATTTAGGAAAGTGCACTTAACTTTTTATCCTTTATATTAGTCCTTATGGCTCCTGCTGTCCAGGCAAGGTGGGCACATGTTATTACATTATCATTTGTATAATTTAGGTCTCGGGGGTACGGGGGCGGAGACCCGTAAGGATCATGCATCACAAATTGATCGGTATAGGCTTTTATATGGTATTTTTATTTTTGCGGACAAAAATGTTAATATTTTGTATCAAAATAATTTATAATCCTAATGTTCAATAAAATCATATTTTGCGTTTTATTTTGAATTTTTAATAGACTGTATCAAAATAATTTATAATCCTAATGTTCAATAAAATCATATTTTGCGTCGGGGGGAGGGGGGCCCTTGAAGGTGAAATTTATGTTTTTCCTATGGTTTTTGATGTGTTTTGTATTAATCTGACTTTCAAAATCTTCGGAAACCACTCGTTTTTGTGATTCTCCCCACCCAAAAACTCCCGGTTCCCACTGGGGGTCCCCCAGGTAAAAAAGGGTAGAAAATTTTAAAAGCTTTAAGCTTCAATAACTCTTTAACAAATCATTTGCGACAGAACTGAGTATCATTTTTTAATTCAGCACATTGAAAAACGTTGAAAACCAGCTTTTAAAACTTTCTACCGGAGACCGGTGTAACAGTAAATATTTACCAATGTTTTAACGGTATGCGTTTTGATTAAAAATAAAATTGCATATATTAAGCTGCGCAAACTGGCAACTAGTTTTGTGGAATGCCTTGATATATATATATATATATATATATATATATATATATATATATATATATATATATACACTTCCATCTAAAGAAACTTTACATGAACATGTTTCAGATAATTCTTCTTTAATGTTGAGATAAAATACGCATATAGAAATAATATCGGTATAATGACCTCACTGACAACTCTAAGTATAATGATTGTTTTAGTTTAAAAATACTGAATTTTAGAATTTGGGGAAAATTTAATGATAAATGAAATATGCCTGGTACAGCGATAATTCGAATTAATCTTCTCAAAAATGTTCAAATAACAGAACTAATTCAATGCATAGCGCATTCTGGTAACTAATCTTGTAGCCTGTCTCGATATATATATATATATATATATATATATATATATATATATATATATATATATATACTGCCTTCTAAACACTATATTATTAAATCACACTGAAAAATATTTTAATGGCATGCTTCAACAAATTACTGATTAGGAACATCTCTCCAATAAATATATACAAATTAATTAAATAGCGCGATCTAATCTTTAAACATGAGGGAGATAAATGCGAAAAATTAAATAGTTAGCCCTATTTTAATTTCTGTTTTGTCTTAAAAATCATATTAATGGTTTTTGTGTTATAGTTTAAGGATAAATTTCTATATTATGGTGAAAATTTGTTTTGCCATTAAACTTCGTTTATCATATTCGATTTTTTTCTTTAAATGATCGCTCACCAGACGTTAAATTGGCCTTATGGTAGTTTTTTACCATGAGAAGCATAATCTACAGATCTACAGAAGCTAAGGCTAACAAAGACCCTAAGATCCACTCTAAGGCTAGCCCGAGAGAAAGGAGAGAGTAGGGGGTTAAGAGAAGAGAGGAGAATAAGGGGTTAAGTAAGGAGCAACACCTATCATTCGTGGGTTAACATTCATTCAGAAAAAGAGGGAAAAAGTCTCACCATCATCATCCGCCGGCCACTGCCGACAAGTCAGAAAAATAGTCGGAGAATATAGGAGAGGGGTGAAAGATGAAAAGAAGTAAAATAAGAACGCTTACAAACCATGCAAACACAGTCTTAACTCACTGTCATACCATGCAAACTACAAACATGCAAGAAAAGAGTTAGAGACATGCAGTAAGGAGGATAAGAAAAAAAAAAAAAAGTAGGTAAAGTTAAACAAAAAGTGGGTTAGTTTACGCTATGAGCTACATCTACATTCGTGTTAGTCTAATTTTTTTTTTTTTTTTTTTATTGCTGGCATCACACGCTGGCATGTCACAAGCTGGCATTCATCGTCAACAGACTCATCCTCGAGCACCACCACCAGAGCTCCTGTTGTTAACTTTCTTTTTTAATTTTAAACAACGTTAATATTTTTAAAATGTCTGTCAAGACGGTTCTTAAACACATTAACGCTGGTAGAATGAACGACTGACGCGGGAAGATTATTCCATTTATCAATTACTTTAAACGTAAAGAAGTTTTTAGCGATATTAGTAATGAAACGTCTGCCACGCAACTTGAATCCGTTATTGCGAGTATTACTATTATCGAAAGTGAACAATTTGTCAAAATTTACGTTATCGATGTTATTAACGATTTTGAAAACTTCAATAAGCTCCCCCCTTAATCTCCTAGTTTCGAGTGAATACAAGTCTAACACTTTAATCCTATCTTCATAAGGCTTATTGCGCAATGCCGGAATAAGTTTCGTGGCACGACGCTGAACCCTTTCTAACCTATCAATATCCTCACGCAAGTACGGGCACCAAAACTGAACGGCATATTCCAAATGAGGCCTGACTAGGGACTTGTAAAGGGGCAATATAATATCCTTCGATTTAAATTCGAAATTACGCGCTATGAAGCCTAACATCCTATTAGCTTTTGCGCAAGACTCCAGGCACTGGTTCCTAACCTTTAAATCTTTAGTTACGCGTACGCCTAAATCTACTTCCTCGTCAACGCTCGCTAAATCCCTATCATCCATCGTGTACACGTAATTATTGTTGCGAGAACCTATATGCAAAACTTTACATTTATCTACGTTAAATTGCATCTGCCACTTATCCGTCCACTCCATAATCCTATCTACATCGTCTTGGATCCTATTTCTATCGTCCTCGTTAACAACCTTACCGCCTATTTTAGTATCGTCCGCGAATTTTGACACGTTACTAATCAATCCTACATCTATGTCGTTAATGTAAATTACGAATAACAATGGGCCTAACACTGAACCCTGTGGGACACCACTACCTACCTCTAACCACCTCGATTCACTACCATTAACTACGACCCTCTGCCTCCTAGCACGAAGCCATTCTTCTAACCAGTTAGCTACCTGACCGCGGATACCGTGCGCTTTAACCTTCGCAATTAGTCTCCTATGCGGAACTGTATCGAACGCCTTTTTAAAATCTAAATAAATAACGTCAGCTGCCCTATGCCTATCGTATTCGCGCACTATTTCGTTATAAAATTCTAACAAATTTGTTAAACAAGACCTATGGCGTCGAAAGCCGTGCTGACTACTATTAATCAAACCCCTACTTTCTAAGTGATCGATAATACGATCCCTAACTACGGATTCCAAAAGTTTACCGACAATTGACGTTAAGCTAATGGGCCTATAATTGCTAGCTACCGCGCGGTCGCCTTTTTTAAAAATAGGCGTGACGTTAGCTAATTTGAAGTCTTCAGGAATAATCCCCGTTTCGAGTGACTGATTAAAAATCTTCGCTAAGGGGCCTACGATAACGTCTTTCAAATCTTTCAAATGTCTAGGATAAAAAGCGTCAGGGCCTGGAGCCTTGCTAACTTTTAGCCTATCGATATAATGCGCAATCTCAGCCTCGTAAACAGTTATTTCATCTAAAATAGTCTCGCTACTAAATGGAACGATATCTTCAATGTCGGGGACATTATTTACGTCCTCTACGGTAAAAACTGTCGCAAAAAAGTTATTGAAAATACCCGCCATCGCCTGAGCGTCAGAAGCCAAAGCGCCATTTACATCCAATAGAGGGCCTATGTTATCCTTTACCGGCTTACGATTATTTACGTATTCAAAAACTTTTTTGGATTATGTTTACTATCCGCAGCTATAACTATCTCTAAATTACGCTTGGCATTCCTAACTGATCTTTTAACCTGACGTCTAAGCTCGATATATCTATTAAAGTTAGCTACCTGGCCATTGCGCTTATTAAGTCTATACGCTCTATTACGCTCGTTTATGAACTCGCCTACTTCCCTAATGTCTAATGTCTAATGGTAGCGTTGTCCTTTTTTTAGAGACCTTGTTGGTCTGCTCTCTTGATCCCCATAAACGTTTATGTTTAATACCTCTGTCTATTAATTGGGTCGTATTTAGAGACCTTGTCGGTCTATCAGGAGCTGGTAAGTAAAATCCGTGATTGGTGGTTGTGTATTCTTTTTGTGTGGTAGTTATGCTCGTATATTTACATTCATCTGTTTATATATATATTATATATATATATATATATATATATATGTGTGTGTATGTGTGTGCTTTTAATTCGGGACCCAGCATGAGTATATATATATATATATATATATATATATATACACCAAATGGCAGGTTACGCCTTTTAAGCCAACTGGCTGAAAGACACTTCTAAGCCCGGTGATGCTGTGAAGATCTCTTATTATGCGTCTGGCTGGCCCCCCTGGACTTGGGATTGGCAGTGAGGCGGGGGGAAGGGAGGGTTGGCACCTTGCAACATTTGATCAACATTGCAATTGCTCTGCACTCTAACCTTTTGCGGCTATACTACTAAAGCCAAAATAGAGCCGTTGTTAACATCCTGTAAACCCAAGGCCTACTCTCGTATGAGATAGGCTTGCCTTCGGTACTTCAGTTACTCCAAATTAATACAACTTTTCCACATATGCTGATAAGCCTAACCCATTAGACTTAAGAATAAGCTGACTATTGCTACCCAGTACCCAATCTGTAATCATAAAAACCCGATTAAAGCCCTCATCATTACTGTAATTCACAAATTTACGGGCGTAATTTCAATAAAATTGTTGGGGCCAACCCTTCACGACACTTCAAGATTTTCCAGATTTAAATAAACAATTCTCTTCTATACTTGAACATTCAAAAGAAATGTTTGTAATCCTCAGACACCTGATTCAGGAAGAGGTTCGTTCCATTGATTATAAACTTTAAACTCAGTTCGCTTTTCAATTGTTAAGCTTTCTTGGAAACATTTCCAATCCTCTTATACTGAGAAGTCTGTTTACTTTGTTGACAAAGTGCAATCAAATGATGTAAATTGTTTACTTACCAAAGCACAGTATACCTATTGATGCGAGTCTATCCTGTGAACAGGAAAGTTCGTAAAGTATTCAATTTGAAATACCTAAATGACTTTTTTGTAATTTTAACGTTCCAATTAATAAAAGATTCTTAACAGTGGCAGTTATTTTTTTTGGTATAGCTCTTCGGTACATATGGTCAATGCGGTCCCCACTTTGAAACTTAACTCTCAAAGGAACGTTCGTTAACTTATTTTGGTATGTAATACAGAAGCAACCGGTTTGAATTTTTTGTCAGAACTTTCCTACTTAGACTACAATAGTAAATGTATGTAGTGAATGAGTGTGTGTGTGTGTGTGTGTGTATACACACATATATATATATATATATATATATATATATATATATATATATATATATATATATATATATATATATATATATTCAATAACATTGAAATTAATCTCATTTGTTTCCAGTTATATTTTAATTATTGAACAGAAATATTATTCTGGAGGTGGGGGCCACCAGCTTGACCTTGGTGTAAAGAAAGACCAACGCACGGAACTGCTTCGAGGTTACGACGTTACCTGAGAATATGAAGCTTCATTCAACTTTAAAAAAAAAATCATGAGAGAAAAAATAACGAGAGAATTTCTGGAAGTGAATATGCAATTTTGTGGCAATAATTCGTTTTATATTCTTCGTAAAACTTGGTGAACTTTAAAAGTAACTTCATATCTGTTTATATATTGTTAACCAATATAAATTAAATGCACCATTAACGATATTAAAATTGTTTTTATTTAAATGAATTTTCCATTTATGATTTTATTCAGCCACTTTCAGTTATTTCTCTCATTTTCTTGCTCGTTCGCTCTCACTCTTATTCACTCGTTCTCTCGCTCTCTTATATTCACTCGTTTACTCCCTTTTACTCACAATAGAAAGCAAGTTAAAAATAGTATACGTTCTATCAAATGTGAGACATGAGAATTCAAATTTAGCGATGCTGACATGGCCGCCGTACTGAACAAAGAGTTAGCAATGAATATCCTTGCAGCTAAAATTCTCTTTTAGAGAGACGGAACGAATTTAGACTGCATTTTCTTCTCTGTGGAAGCCATCAATAAAATGCTCACCTTCGAGCCCCCCTGGTTCTTCTTAACTCTATAATGCCCTTCGTATCACATAATGCCCTTCGTATCATATGTCCGTGAGGACATGGTTCCAAATGCCCATTACATCAAACGTGATTCGTCTCTGTTCTGACACCTGCTGAATAAACTGAGAACTAGATGTAGAAAAGCCTCTGGCCGCCATTTGGGTCGTGCATTTAGAGTTGCGGTGAGTAACCTTACTGTAACCTAAAAAATAATAGTAGTTTTCATACCTGAATGTTTTTTTCTGTTATTAGGTTATATTTAGCAGGCACATTGGAGAGTTAATAAATCTCCATACACTGGTTTCGACAGTTTAGTGTTTTGTAGGAAGCTCGCAAAAAGCGCTGTGTCAGATATGATACATCGGGCACAAAGCGCTTCCAGGTTCTGGTTGCGAATGCTGTGACAACAGCAGGGGTCGCTAGCGTGACAGAGGACGTCCACCTCTAGAAGATAACTCCAAAGTGACACCGGCTAAACGGAAATAAATTGTCAATGTAGGCATAAGTGTTGATGTCAGGAAAGAGCGATTTGAACATTTTCCTGTATGGATTTTAGACAAACAACGCTACAATCTGTGTCGTATTCCACATTTCTCTACGTTCGCTGTGACAAATGCTGCGTACATTTGTGCCTAAACAAGAACAGAAATTGTTTTGCTGATTACCATCATTGAATTTTTGGTATCTATGTTTTCGTATGTATCTAGGTGCCTAATCTGTTTCATCCAGTGATGTGTGTTGAATGTAGTTACGATGCTGAAAGAGACCATTCAGTCAGTCTTGATATGCATACCTTTGAAAAATACGAAGTTGCGTTTAAATATAAACCAAATGCTGTTTTGTTTATAATTATCGTTGAATACGCGACAAATGAATGTGTTCCAATAATACTACAAATTCTGCGACAAATGATACAATTAATGCCCAGTGTATCATATATTATACAAGGTCATTACAGGGCTAAAGAGGTTAAGGAGAACATAGCTGACTTTCTTGTATAAATCTTTAACAAGTCCCTAGCCCTAGACAGAGTCCCAAGGGACTGGAAGCCGACCAACATGACCCCTATCTTCGAAAAGGGAGACAGAGAGTTACCTGACAACTACCGGCCCAGCAACTTAACATCTATTGTAAGCAAGCTTTTAGAAGCAATAATTACCTGCTAGGACAGCAGATCATTTGGGATTACACAACTTGTTAACCAGTTCCCAGCATGGTTTCCGTCTGATATAGATTCTGTTTAATTAACCTGTTGAAATTTTTTCACATGCTTTCTAATTACGATCTTTCCATGTCAGTAGAGGTAGTTTACTTAGATTTCATATGAGCGTTCGACCAAGTGCCGCATAAGAGACTCATGACAAAAGTAAAGGCCCTTCGTATAACAGGTACCGTGTCCCCGTGGATCGAACATTGGCTTAGCTATAGGAAACAAAGACTTGTAATTAACGGTGAAACCTCTGGGTGGGCGCCAGTAACAAGTGGTCCTACAGGGTTCAGTTCTACAATCGTTTTTGTTTATTGTTTACATAAATGATACAGACAGTTATATTAAGCACTCTTTCAAAATTTACTGACGACACCAAGATTGGTTCTTCTATAGTGGTTGACCACTTAATAAATGCTCTTTAACGTAGACAAATGCAAAGTGGTGCATATTGGGACTAGGAACCTACGTGCTAACGATTCATTGTATGGGCATTTACAACGACCAACTTGGAAAAAGACTTGTAGACGTAGTGATCTCAAGTTTTCCAAACATTGCGTTGAAGTTGATAAGAAATGCAATACAATATTGGGTTATAACAAAAAGAAATTCTCGTACCGTAGCAAGGGCGTTATATTTTCTGTGTGTGTGTGTGTGTGTGTGTGTGTGTGTGCGTGTGTGTGTGTGTGTGTGTATGTGTGTGTGTGTGTGTGTAAACATGTTTAAAAATAGGCTGGACAAAGTTCTGAATACACTCAGAGTTTGGGACTGTCCTCACATATAATAAAATTTAAGGAAATAATATTATAATGTAACCCTGCGGGAATTTGTTTAAGCATTTCCTCCTGCATTTAATTCTCTCCCCACCTTAGAGAGACGTCTCTGGTTGATTGTGCCCCACTTAGCACGATCAACCATCGAGCGACTCATTTTTCTATCACTTGCCTCATAAACACTTCTAAGTGGGAGACTCTTGAATTCGCCATACCAACATTGGTGATCATCTACGAAACCCTTTCATTCTCCATAAGGGACAAGCAGTCAAATAGATGGGGATAGATACAGGGACCTCCCACTGATATTCCTTTTACTTACGAGGAAGAGATTTTCTCTACTCTCGTAGTGGCACAACACCGCGAAGTATAAACGACTCAATATATCATTTGCTGCATAAACACCTTTCGTGGCGGGAGACCCAAGTTGAAACGGCGACATTCACAGGACAGACATCCAATTACAGAAAACACGCTCACACACTTGCCTGCCTTGTTAATATGTCTAAGAATAGAGTAGACAGATATTTTGTGGAGAGACATAATTCCATAACGAAAACACTAAAAAAATGTATGGCATGGATTAGGTGAAGTAGAGTTGTATTTCTGCCGACATAGCTTTTTTTCTTTTGGTTAGCTGGATGCACGTGAAGGGTGAGGGCATGGTATGGAAAAACTGATTTCTGTGCTTAATTCTTGTTTCCATATGTTCGAGGTTTTTGTAACGATACAAAGTAGTTGATGTGCGATCGGCATAAGTATATTATTGGTTGGTTTATACAGCGGTGCTCTTTAGTGTACTATCTCTGTGTGCATGGCGTGATTGTAGAGCTAGCTTATATATTCTCTTATCTGTAAAATTTCCTTGGCTACTTTTCCAGGGTCAAGGTATTTTTTCAACCTTTTTCCATGCTTTCATACCCAATTTTCTACTGCTGCTAGAATAATTAAAAATGAACAATTTAATAACAGGAACCTCCCCGAGTGGACGGAAGTGTCTTTGAGGCTTCCTCTTGTCCTTACAGCTCCTTGTAAATCTCTCTCTCTCTCTCTCTCTCTCTCTCTCTCTCTCTCTCTCTCTCTCTCTACGATGAATTGGTTAGGTTCCAATTTGAGTATGCTATGAAGTTCTGGTCCCCAATTTTGAAAAAAGACATACAAAGGTTTGAAAATGTTCCAGCCAGGTTGACTAAATTAATTCCGTCTGTCCGTTACAAATTATACGATCGCAGACTCGGCGACCTTAATTTATATTCCTTTGAGAAGCGTCGGCTCAGAGGCGAGCTCATCCTGGTCTTTAAAATTCTGAATAGGAATAATAACGTTGATTACTCTGAACTTATTACACTAAACATGAACTCGATTCGAGACAACAGCTGAAAACTAAAACAAAAATGGTACAATACGGATATTTACAGACATTTCTTAACGTACACGATTGTCAATTATTGAAAAAATCTTCCTCCTGAAGTTTCAAGCACTTTCGTCCATATGTTTAAAAACAATATTGACCTAATGTTAGACAATATCCTTGTGTAAATCATCTTTCTTTTCTGTTTTTTCTTCGCACTATGAGCATTAGGGTGGATCGATTTTACATTTTTTTCGATTTCTATATTCTAATAGAGACAAAAACTTGCGCATGCATGAGAAAATAGCCTCTGCAAAATCTTAGCTTAATAGGTAATCATCTTCTGCCCCCGGCAGAGCGATGAAAATCATATTTTAGTAGTCAAAAACGTATTTTAAACCCTAGCCTAGAGTCATAAAATTTTGCGTGTGTGTTATTTCATGCCTATGCAACGATATAAATGCTATGGGAAATATATAAATGCATTATTTAAGACAAAGAGCCGATCTGAAAATATGTATAATATACATATTTTCAGATCGGCTCTTTGTCTTAAATAATGCATTTATATATTTCCCATAGCATTTATATCGTTGCATAGGCATGAAATAACACACACGCAAAATTTTATGACTCTAGGCTAGGGTTTAAAATACGTTTTTGACTACTAAAATATGATTTTCATTGCTCTGCCGGGGGCAGAAGATGATTACCTATTAAGCTAAGATTTTGCAGAGGCTATTTTCTCATGCATGCGCAAGTTTTTGTCTCTATTAGAATATGGAAATCGGAAAAAATGTAAAATCGATCCACCCTAATGAGCATGTCTGCGGCTTTATGAACGTTTTGGGTACCACCTCGAGTCGGCTGTAAAGCAGTGTGTCTCCTTTTCGATTTGACTCTCTTTATAACGCATTCTCTCGCTCTAAATCTCTTACTTTCTCTAACTCATTCTCTCATTATCTTATTCCTTTTATCCCATCTCTATCTCTACTGTATCTTCTTTTTAGATTCTCTTTATCCCTATCTATTTCGAATTTTCTCCCTGACTTTATCTACTACATTCTTATCTTCCAAATCACGTGTCCCGAGCAATATTTCTCCTTTATCGTTCTGTTTTAACTTTCATATGTTTATCCCTTTTCGGTCTTTCTTTCCTCTTTTCCTTGTATCGTGTCTGTTTCTCTCACTTCTGTTTAGAGTCAATATATAAACGAAGAAGTAAAGCCAGAAAAATACAAAAAGAGGCCGTAACATGCAGCAATAAGGTCTTTCTGTCTTTAGCTGCTTTCTTGGACCGCCAAACACTTTTTGGTTAAAGCAGAGTTGCATTTTGGAACGCAGAAAGAGTCTGCGGTAAATGTAGTGAACTGAGTAATCTTTCCTGATGCATGGTAAAAGGACATCTTTAACCGCGGCGTCATTCATTTCAGAAAGTTGAAATTGGTCCTTGTATATTCCTCTCTTCGGTCCTCTCTCGCAATTGTTACTCATTTCTGATACATGATCGCATAGTTTTGGAAAAAAAAATACGACTAGAAACAAAATTTCTGAAAGCAGAAAAAATTACTTATCAGTTATGAGTGAATTCTGTTTTTTTTTTAATTTTATTTGTTGCCAAAAAGTATAAAATATCGGAAGAAAAACAGATTATTACGAATTAGTAATTTTTTATGCCTTTTAGTAAGTTTGTTTCTTAACAAATTTTTCAAAACTGCATACTGCAGCAGTTACAGTTCTGAGTATGACACGAAACTGTTTGGCTCCCCTACATGTTAAATAGGGTAAGGAAAGGTTCATCTCAGAATTACTGTAGGTTCTACAGTAAATTGGCGACAGCATAAACACTAACTGGGAACTTACTCTCTTTTCTACCCTATAGTGTGTACCAAAAATGGACTGTATACGGTCACTGTTAGGAACCGTTTATTACTTGGAATGTTGAAGATACAAAAACCCAATTAGGTACTTCGAGTTGAATGATTTAGGAACTTCTGTTGACATTGTAGTCTTGGATTACAGTGTGCGTTTACATGTATGTATGCATATGAACGAACGTGTTGTGTATTTGTGCCTGTGTGAAATTTTGTTTATGGTAAAATGGGAAAGCTTTTGACGATAAAAACAACACAATAACACTTTTACTTTTAGATACGTAATAATGCCCTAATTACTCGCTGTCACAACCTGCTTCAGAAAATAAATAAATAAATAGTACTATTTTACTTTGTATATATATATATATATATATATATATATATATATATATATATGTGTGTGTGTGTGTGTGTGTATATATATATATACATATATATGAAAATTATTCTTCAGTCTGCTATTATTCAACTTACAAATAACTTTAACATGAGCAAAGGTCTTTTTCAACTCGACCCCGTTGTTTTGAATTCGTTCAGAACGGATTTAGACAAGAAGGGCAGAGTGCTAAACCTTTGGTAATTTTCCCTTATAAATTTGTATGCTCCTCTTACAATATTTATTTTTCAATTTATTTTTATTTTTTTATTTTTTATTTTTTTGTGATCTATATATCATTCAGGCATTATCTATAAAATTGGTTGTAAACAATCCATTTGATCTTGTGTTGAATTCGGGCAAAGTGCTAAAATTGGTAGTTTTTCTTACAAATTTGTATGCTCCTCCCACAATTTTTATTTCTATATTTACTATAAATATATATATATATATTTTTTTGTAACCTATATATAGTCTTGAACTCTTTACTTACTTCAGTGTTCCTGAGGATGTCATTAGACGAAAGCGCTTGAGCACCACTCTGTGTTTTCTTTCCTTCTTGGTTTTATTCATCATATATATATATATATATATATATATATATATACAGGGTGGGCGGAAAGTAGCTCCCTATTTTGGATTGGTAAAAAAATACGTATATTATTCATTTATTTCAGAAAAAATAATATGAAAAGGTAGGCATACATGGTAGGTTTTCTCTAAAATTCAATGTGGGCTCCAACTCTTTCCACCAGCTTCTGGAGCCGCCCAGGAATGGCGTCCACTGACTTTAGCAGGAACTCCGGCGGGATGGAGGACATGACTTCCCGAATTCGGTCCTCCAGTTCTTCCAATGTCCTCGGTTTGGTGCGGTAGACTTCTTCCTTTACCCACCCCCAAAGAAAGAAGTCGCACGGTTACCGCTGAAAAACGGCAGAATCGGTTCAGTGTAACGGTGTGGTGTGGTATGACCTCAGATCAGGTTGTGGGCCCGTTCCTTCTGCGCAACACCATGAATGCTGAGCGGTACCTTGCTATGCTGCGAAACGAGGTCTGGCCGGTTGTCAGCACATGGGAGAACATCGACGATCTGATATTTATGCAAGATGGCGCCCCTCCGCACTTCGCTCTTGTTGTCCGTGAGTGGCTGGATGCCCACTTCCCTGGGCGTTGGATGGGTCGTCGTGGTCCACATCAATGGCCAGCCAGGAGCCCCGACTTGACACCGTGCGACTTCTTTCTTTGGGGTGGGTAAAGGAAGAAGTCTACCGCACCAAACCGAGGACATTGGAAGAACTGGAGGACCGAATTCGGGAAGTCATGTCCTCCATCCCGCCGGAGTTCCTGCTAAAGTCAGCGGACGCCATTCCTGGGCGGCTCCAGAAGCTGGTGGAAAGAGTTGGAGCCCACATTGAATTTTAGAGAAAACCTACCATGTATGCCTACCTTTTCATATTATTTCTTCTGAAATAAATGGATAATATACGTATTTTTTTACCAATCCAAAATAGGGAGCTACTTTTCGCCCACCCTGTATATATATATATATATATATATATATCGTAAAGAACGACGCTTGTATAGGAGAACATTCCGCGCAAGATGAGAAGAGAGAACGAACAAATGAAAAAATGAGGTAACCACCCGGGAATCGAACCCGGGATCTTCCGATTGCCGGTCAGATATGATAACCACTACACCATGGTCCTCAATCGATCAGAGGAATTACGACTTCTGATCGATTGAGGACCATGGTGTAGTGGTTATCATATCTGACCGGCAATCGGAAGATCCCGGGTTCGATTCCCGGGTGGTTACCTCATTTTTTCATTTGTTCGTTCTCTCTTCTCATCTTGCGCGGAATGTTCTCCTATACAAGCGTCGTTCTTTAAGTTATTTATACTGCGTGTTCTTTGCAGTTGAAATGTATATATAGATACGGCATGCGGGAGGTGCCCCCTCGGGGCATTGGTTTCTGCGCGTATGTAGAGGAATTACGACGTCTGATCGATTGAGGACCATGGTGTAGTGGTTATCATATCTGACCGGCAATCGGAAGATCCCGGGTTCGATTCCCGGGTGGTTACCTCATTTTTTCATTTGTTCGTTCTCTCTTCTCATCTTGCGCGGAATGTTCTCCTATACAAGCGTCATTCTTTACGTTATTTATACTGCGTGTTCTTTGCAGTTGAAATGTGTGTATGTATATATATATATATATATATATATATATAGAGAGAGAGAGAGAGAGAGAGAGAGAGAGAGAGAGAACGAATTGTTCAAAAGTTTGAAAACGTCCCTAAAATCTACCAAAACATGTCCCATATTCTAGTTTAAATCTAGAATTTGGCAACAAATGTTCCTAAATGCGTAATTTTACTTGTCCACGTTACGCATGCGCAATATAAACGGTAATCTACAAAGTTATTGGTTAACTGTCTGAAAGCATTTTTACAACTGTATCACTCGGGTATGTTATTTCTTGTTCTTTTCATTGAAAATCGATTTTAGGCTACCGTCTTATTGATTCTTTGCTTAACTACAATAGAACAGTTCTATTTATAAAATGTTTCCAGTATAAGTGTCATGTAATGTATTTTATAAATATTTCAAGTTTCCTACATCATGTAATTTTTTTTCAAATGCAATGGCTCTAGTACGGCAGATACTAGACATATTCGCATAAAGATACTGATTTTACGAGAAGAAAGATATACTATTACAAAAAATGCTGAAAACTGAACATTTCTGTTAAAGGGACATGGGACACTATCAACGTCCTCTTGAAACAGAGTCAACTAAGGGGCCGTTCAAAAATTACGTAACGCTGGTTTTGCTAAAACGTGACACCTCCCTTATAACGTTCCGTAACGCTAAACCAGACATCCCCTATTAGGGGTTACATAGCATCTTAGTGGGTGTCTGGTCTAGCGTTACGAAACATTACAAGGGGGTGGGGGTGTCAAGTTTTAGCAAAAATAGCGTTACGTAATTTTTGAACGGCCCCTAAAGAGAAACAACGAAAAGGAAGGCCAAGAAAAACGACAAAATCTCAAGACCAGTACTTTGAACATTACGTGTCTAAGAGATAGAAGATAATCGAGTCGTAGTTCACAGTAGGGCTTTAATTCCTCACAGGGCACTAACGTTTCGACCGTAACAATACGACGTTGGTTGCAGGAGGCAGGGTTGCACGGAAGAGTTACTGCCCAAAAGACCATGAGACCAAGAAACAAGTATAAGAGGATAAAATATGAAGGAAGTCATGCCCACTGCATGTCGACTAATTGGGAGAAGGTTCTGTGGACAGACGAGTCAAAATTTGAAATATTTGGGTCTAAAAGAAGATAGTACGTAGGGCAACGACAGGGTGAGAGATAAAATAATATGTGCTTACAACCAACAGTAAAGCATGGTGAGAGATTTATCAATGTTTGATGGTCCATAAGTTCATTTGGAGTTGGCTCACTTGTGAAAATCGATGGAACTCGAACAAAAGAGAAGTACAAGCGAATTGTTCAGCTGTGTGTTGTGCCAGATGGAAAGCGTTTGATTGAACAAGGGTTCATCTTCCAACAAGATAACGTCCCCAAACACACGGCACCGGAGTGAAGAAATATATCTGAAGGGGAAGGAGGACTTTGGACAATTAAAAATTATGGAATGGCCACCACAAATCCTCGACATGAATTTAATTGTGGCAGTATGGAACTATGTAGACCAGTGATGCACAAACCCTGGCCCGCGGGCCAAATGTGTCCCCCACAGGTCTTTTCAGTGGCCCCACGGGTCTTTTCAATTCAATGAAAAAGTTAGAATATAAAAGTGACCCAATTTATGACTTAGATGGAAAGTAAGTAGGCTAATACATTTAGTTATTTTCTTCGCTTGGCCCTCACATCAAAAAAGTTTGTGCACCACTGATGTAGACTATGGGACTTTGCGGCGTTCGCCCTTGGCCCCTCCTTCCTGTCTAAAAAAATGTGGACGCTGAAAAGGATAAACTGAAGCCATTTTGTATTGAACAACTGTGGAAAGACCTACAGAATATTTGGATGAATACTCCACCATTAGTGGTAAAGAAATACACTGACAGCATTATTAATAGTCTAAGCTATTATAAGGGCAAAAGGGGAACACAGAAATACTGACACACATACATACATACATACATACATACACACACACACACACACACACACACACACACACACAGACGAATATATATATATATATATATATATATATATATATATATATATAATATATATATATAATATATATATATATATATATAATTTAGGGTGGTTTTATCTCAAAGAGGTGGAATTCTATTCCAATTTTTTTTCTTTGCCAACCCATCATCTAGTGCCACTTGGGGTAGAAATTGTAGAGCAGGAATATTTTTACGATCAAACGATATTTAGGACTTGCTCAACTCATTTGAAATTTTACAAATATAAAATATATTGATATTAAATGGGAATCAATGAAATTCGTACTATATATAAAAAATTTTGTTACAATAGCCCATTATTATGTTGTCCTTGAGGCAAAAAACAAAAAAATAAATATTTATATAAAAATAAAAACCAAAAAGTTTATAAAAAACAAAAACAAAAAATAAAAAATCAAACCTAAAAAAAAGTAACATAAAAAAAATCACGTTCGCAGCGTTAAAAAATTGCAACACAATATTAGCGACGCAGGTATTTAACAAATTTGTGCTTCTTTCAACTTCTCAGGAGCGATGATGTCAATGACAACACGTGCGGCCAATGCCATCTGGTTGGTTGGTTTTACTCAGGCGAACTTTACATCATCGAAGCTCCCATCTCGCCGACAAGTATTGGCTGTTCTATTCCATTTCCACAATCAGCAAAAATTGACTCTTAAAGATAGCATGTCCAAGACAGCTGATCTCTCGCTTCCAATTTGGATGAAAGCTCCAGTGCCTACAAAAGCTGCTAAACACGTTGTCGAACACATCAAGAAGCTTCATACTGAGTGGCAAGTGCTCAAGAAGAATATCAACCGAAAGTCTGCCACGAACCTTGCCAACCAGGTAACATTTCAAGATGGGTTAGACAACCTCTTCGACATCGCCCACCAGGATGCCATGCAGCTGATGAAAATTGAAGAGGACAGACAATTCCTGGAAGCTCAACGGGAGACAGGACAGAGGGGCACGACGGCTGGAGCCGACAGAAAACTTACTCTGCAAGAAGAACGTGTTGCAAGAAGGAGAGCGGAAGTTTCAAAGCGGGCTGGCAAAGCGGCTTCGTCAAGTGCTGCTGCAACCGACTCGCTGTTCTTGAGTTGTCTTCGTCGAGCAACTCGTCAGAAGTGGAGGAAGAGCTTGCACCATCAGAAACGCGTGGTCCTAAACGAGCTCGACTTCGTGGAACTGTAAGTGTGGTGACACCTGAAGTGGCAGCTGCACAGATCGGACTAATGCGATTGACTGGCAAGCAGCGCATATATTTTCAGCGTGAGCTTCCACGAGCCAATTCGGTCACGAAGTAGAAGACCTGATGATCAGCCGAAGCACTATTCGCAAGGAGCGGATGGAACATCGGAAGAAGTTTGCTCATGAAGTGAAGGAAAGCTTCGCCCCAGCAGTTCCTCTGATCTTGCATCGGGACGGCAAAATTATGGAGCATTACTCTGGTCCTGGTCGGGACAAAGTGGACCGTCTCCCGATTCTTGTATCTGGATAAGACGTGGTGAAGTTGCTGGCAGGTCCAAAACTTCAATCGGGAAAGTCGGAAGTAATTGGGAGTGCCATCGTGGAGACGATAAATGAGTGGGGACTGAGGTTACGAGTGAAGGGGCTCTGCTTTGACACTACCGCGTCCAACACTGGTTCAAAGGGAGGAGTTTGTGTTCGTTTGGAAACTGATTTGGGAGGAATTTATTGAACTTGGCGTGTCGACATCACATCTCGGAGATACTCCTAAAGACATTCTTCAGCTTTCATGATGTCTCCAGCTCTAAATCTCCAAATATTCAGCTCTTCGGTCAGTTCCGGAACTACTGGCCTTACCTCGATAAGACAGCATACTCCTCGGCAGTGGATGAAGAAGACCTAATCCCTGTGATAAATGGATATAAGACTGAGGTCATTGCATTTGCTGTTGACCAGCTGTCCAAATTTCAGCCACGGGATGACTACCGTGAGCTCCTTGAGCTGACGATTTCTTCCTTGGAGAGGTCCCTCCACGCGGGATCCATTTCCGATATCCAGGAGCAATACAGCGAACTCGTTGGATGGCTCGAGCTATCTACGCCATCAAAATGTGGCTCTTCCGCAAGGGGTTTCCCCTCCAGCAGCAACAGGGATCATCAAGAAGGCCATCGCACAGTGATATGGTGTGGAGCCACCTCCAGAAAGTAAGCCTCTTTGTCACGGCCATCTATGTCAAATACTGGTTTCAGAGTCCGTCTTCAGTAGAAGCTCCGAGAAACGATCTGAATCTCTTCCGTGTACTAGCTAACTATGCTGATAAAGATATATCTAAGGCTGTCAGCACAGCATTCAGCCGCCATCTTTGGTATCTATCAAAAACATTGGTAGGCTTCGGTTTCTTCGATGACAGTGTTGCAGCAGAGGAGAAGAGGCAGATGGTAAATGCCCTGAAAAACAAAATCAGGTCTGAGGAGCCCCCTAAAAGGATCTCTCCAGTTGGCCAGGCATGTGGGAAAGAATTTCACGATTTTGTCACCATGTCAACTCTGAAGTTTTTTGAAATACTTGAACTGCCTCAAGATTTCTTGGAGGAGGAGCCAACACTTTGGCCAGTCCATGAATCATACAGGAGGAACCAGGCTACCGTCCGGTCGGTGAAAGTGATTAACGACCTTGCAGAACGCGGCGTTGCACTCATCCAGGAATTCAATGCATCTCTCACGCGCAGCGAAGAGCAGAAGCAGTTCCTTCTAAAAGTCGTTGAAGATCACCGGAAGGTCTTCTTGTCACCAACGAAGAAGTCTGCCATCATGGGAACCAAGCAACAATGATTATCTGGCATTTATCTAATAATATATGTCATGTAAATTGTCAATGGAGAAATTCCAATGCTTCGTTTTTGCACAAAACACAAATTATTTTTTTAATAAAATATCCCCCAACACGGGGACAGTATGCTTTTCACATAACAGCTCCATTTTTTTTAAATGTGTCCCAATAGCAATAAAATGAATGGAGGTCTTATAAAAAAAAAAAAAAGCTTTGAGCAATTCCTAAATATATTCTGATCTCAAAACATTTTTTAGTGTAGCATTTTTTAAGCTAGTGGCACCAAATGCAGGGTTGGCATAACAGATATTCCGACATCAGATTTATAAAACCACCAGCTTGACCTCCGTGTGAAGAGAGACCAACGCACGAAACATAAGGTTCATAAGGTAAGGTATGTCGTAACACCGCTTCCCGTTGATCAGCGAAGTTAAGCGACATTGGGTCGGAGAGTAGTTGGACGGGAGACCGTCCGCTGCTTCCAGACTATGTAGAGACCCGTGGTTCGGATTCCACGTAAAGCTGTAGTTTCCCCTCCGTCATATGACCTTAGATATTGCGAAGGAGGTTAAACAAAACCAATAATTATTAATATATATATATATAACTTTTGGTTAGCTTCCGCCCGAATTGTTCATTCTGACGAAGGTCAAGCTTTTCACTCCACCTTAGACCTACAGTTTAACGTGGAATCCGAACCACGCCCCATCAGCAGCCCAGCGTCTTAACCACTAGGCCACCTAGGGTACCCATTTATCTACCAACCACTTTCTTTATTGTGTGGAAGGATGAACAGCTGGGTTTTGCTGCGCGCCGGCTGCCATCGGGTCTCGAACCCGGGCCGATGGATTCGTAGTCAACGACGCTAACCACTACACCACCGAGGCGCTGTATATATATATATATATATATATATATATATATATATATATATATCTCTTTGCAAATGTAATTATTCATTAAAATAATATGTATACTGTATATTTATGTGTTTATACTCCACTGCCTCATTAAAAATGTACAGATATAACCAATGATAGCTCTAAATACTCATATACCACTGGTGTTTCCAAACTTTTGAACGGTAATATATATATATATATACACAGAGATATTCCATATTCCAGACATATTCAAGAGGGAGCAGGGGCGGATCCAGGAATTTAAGCAGAGGGGGGTCCAGTCTTGGTGGGGCTCGTTACTGATATGTCCGAAGGCCGAAGGCCGAGGATGCGCGAGCGAAGCGAGCGCCAGGGGGGTGCCCGAGGGGGTGTCCCCCCCCTCGGTAGGAAATTTTCATATTTGAAGATAGCTTTAGATGGATTTGAAGTATATTCCCGTTATCAAAATCCTGCTTGTTCACACACCCAGGCCAGGTCTGAAATGTCTCAGGATCGGACATAAACTTTTTTCTTTATTCTTTTTAAGGAAATTAATTTTGTGACAACCGGGATACATGTACCTTAAGCCATTTTAAGTCTTCAGGTCTTATTTTTCATATATAGGAGCAAACAAACGCAATCGAAAAATCGTTGGTCACCGTGAGCAGGGGGGGTCTGGACCCCCTCGACCCCCCCCTGGATCCGCGCCTGGGGAGAGAAAAGAAAACGTAGCAAGCTCGTGAGGAAAATCAGGACACTTTTCAGGAACGAAGACAGACTGTAAAACATCTCCACAGATGCAGAAGTAATGCAAAGAGACTCAAACTAGAGAGGAAACTTGGCGAAATAGAATGGACCTAAAGCAAACATTCATACATAAGACAAACGAGGAGGAAAACAAGGTAGCAGAAAACATAAAAAATAACCCAAAATACTTTTACACGTTTGCGAAAAGGAAAATGCAGTGTAAGGAGAGTATTGGTCCAGTGATAGACGGGGAGACCAAATACACAAATTACCTGAAAAAATAAGCGAACTGCTTTGGGAACAATTTAACTCTGTGTTTAGCACCCCTAAGTTCGAGATGGAAGTAGCAAACCCAATTGAATTTTTCAACATAGATACAAATCAGCCAAGAACAAATTCCGGCACAAACCTATTAATGGATTTCGAGTTCGCGGTAGGAGATGTAATTAAGGCTTTATCACAGATGCGAGACAATTCAGCTCCAGGGCCAGACACATGGAGTGCCACGTTTCTGAAGAAATGTAAAGAGAGTATTGCAAAACCGCTATACTTACTATGGACGAAATCACTCGACACAGGACAAATTCCACTCCACTTAAAGAACGCGAACATTGCCCCCCTATTTAAAAGTGGTAACAGAGCAATGCCCAAGAATTATCGGCCATAAAGACTTATACAACCCAAATCAACATGGCTTCAGGGCTGAAAGATCATGCCTATCACAGCTACTAGACCATCAGAAGAAAATATTGGAAACATTGTGTCGAGGACAAAACAGATGTAATATATATTGACTTTGTTAAAACCTTCGATAAATGTGACTATGGAATCATAGCACACAAACTTAAAAATACAGGAATTACTGGAAAGCTAGGAAGATGGGTATTTAATTTCTTGACGCAAAGAACACAAAGAGTGGTGGTAAACGGAGTTAAATCGGAAGTCGTAAGCTCTGTGTCACAAGGGACAGTATTAGCCCCCTTGCTGTTCATAATAATGATTGCAGATATTGATGCAGATATTAAGGACAGTATTCTATCATATTTCGCAGATGACACAAAGATATGTAAGGAAATAGTGAACAAAGGTGACATAAGAAAATTACAAACTCTACAAGTCATGGATCTGGGAGTAATAATGTCGTCGGGTACAGAATTCAGAGAGCACTACAACATCAAAATTACAGCGGCTAGAAAAAATAATGGGAATCATCTGGAGGAGCTTCCGTAGCAGAAAAGCAAACATCATGCTCAAATTAGGGAAGACTCTAGTCCTACCAATAATTGAGGATTGCTCAGTACTCACAAGCAGGGGCGTACACAGCATTTTTTAAAGGGGGGGGGGCGAACACACACACACACACACACACACACAATATATATATATATATTTGTGTGTGTGTGTGTGTGTGTTCCCTTTAAAAAATGCTGTGTACGCCTCTGCTTGTGAGTACTGAGTGTGTGTGTGTGTGTGTGTGTGTGTGAGCTCAAAATTGATGATGCTTGATTTGGAATCAAAATGAATTGCATCTTGGAAGGTTTCAGTTGTATTTTATTTCCAATTTATTGGCAAAGAATTAAATTTTCACAAATTAATCGTACGTATAAAGGCATATATAAACGTTCCTAAGCTAGCCAAAATTGCTTTTGAGTTTTGAGTTAATAACATGTCCTGGTAACCATGAAATTACTGAAATTCTATATGACATCAAAATTTTTTTGTGGTGAATGTTGCAAAGTTATCGATTTTTTAAAATTTCTTTTTGAAATATCTTTAATGAGAGTAGTAATAATTTTTACAATGGGGGGGCCTATGCCCCCCATTCCCAACCTTATGTACACCACTGCTCACAAGCCCATACAGGAAACGAGACAATGCGAACAATGAAGCTATACAAAGGACTTTTACGTCTAAGATAGAAGAAACGGAAGGTGAAGACTCTTGGTCTCGACTACAATCACTGGAACTCTACTCTCTGGAAAGAAGGCGCGAGCGGTGCACAATAATATACATATGGAAAATACTTGAAGGCTCTGTCCCTAACTTAGAAATGAAATAAAAACAAACTGGAATGAGAGAAGAGGCAGATTTTGTACGGTTCCAGCGGCGGTGGGACAAGGGGCCATGAAAACGAGGAGAGAAAATACCCTCAGAATACGAGGCCCAAAGCTCTTCAATATCCTACCAAAAGAAGTGAGGAATCTCCAGCAGTCTCCATGTCCACAATGAGAGATCATATGACAAAAGATCTCGGCATGAAACCATACCGCCCGTCATAATCCTTTGTTACGAAAATGATGGTGCACACACAGATATTCTTGATTAGTAACTGTATTTATTGTAATTAAAGTAATTGTTACTAGTGACTTGTTTCTTAAACTACACCTATCACATATAAATACAATTAATCACACAAAAATAAAATTGCTATTATAATATGTACAGTTTGTAGGAGGTGACGGGACTTTTTGAACACCCTGTACAGATATACCCCGCTATACGCGGTAGTTGTGTTCTTGGAAACTACCACGTATAGTGAATTCGCGTATAGTAAGGTATATTTGTGGGGTTACGTTCCACAAAAATGTTGAAACCGTAATAAACCCATAAAATCAATAGATAAACCTATCCTATCAACTGTTTATGCAATTAGATAACATGACGACAATATAAATTAATTATAAACCTGAAAGAGAACAATAATTAATGCATAATATCATACATTAATAATAAACAAATACAACACATCATTACAACACGCTCTACACTCTGCCCCAACAGCCTTAGGCACACTTACAGAAGTTACAAGAAAGCTGATTGGGAACAGTTCAAAATACAGACTGAGGAACAATTCACCACATTAAACAGCACACCATTCATAAACATCAATACAACACTCAAGACATTCAATCACATCATCAATAATGCAAACAAATACATACCCAAGGGCAACATTAGGAAATACAACCCAAATTACACTAGAGAAATAGCCCACCTCACAAGGCAACGTAACAACCTCAAACATAACACACAAACACCACAAACAGAAGCCATAAAACAGCAGATACAATAGCTCAACACAGAAATAAACAACAAACTTAAAGAAAAACAAACAGAAACATTTAGGGAATTCATAACGACACTAAACCACTCCACAGATACATCCAGGCTATACAAGACTATAAATAGCATTACCCACTCTAACAGCGGCATTCACACCTCACACGCGGCTATCTGTCGCAGCCAAAATAATATTCCAACATATACAAAACAAGCTAACATTCTAGTTAATCACTACGCAAAGATAAGTCACTTAAACAGAGACAGCAACCAGAAACACGCAGACATACAAACAGCCAGACACAAGAAAACCTACAGACTCGACACGACCATTACACCCTTCAATACAGACCAGACCACCAAAATCACCAAAAACATTAAGAATTCGATGGCTACTGGGCCAGACAACATATCTAACATACACCTTAAACACTTGGGCCCACAGGGAATACTAGCTCTCACAAATATCAGCACATATTCATACCAACACTGTATTATTCCTGACATATGGAAACAAGGTAAAATTATTACACTCTCAAACCAAACAAAAATCCAACAGAACCAGCTTCCTATAGACCCATTACTTTACTATGCGCACCTTCTAAACTAACAGAAAGACTAATCTTACAAATCACCAACCTACACATACCACTATCGCCTACTCAACATGGATTCAGACCTCACCACTCACCCACAACATTACTTACTAACCTCACGCAGCACATCATGGATGGCATCAACTCCAGACGACCAGCTCAACGTACACTAGGGTGGTCCAAGAAATAAAAGTTTTATTTTTGTACTTCCTCAAGGCTGCCCTTGTTTGAAATCATAAAAGGATAATTGCTACAAAAAATGAGCTCATTCCGATTACCTTTATTTAGAGGTTGCTACAAAATTAATAATTTTCTGTTAAATGAAAAAATAACTAAATTTGACAAAAGAACATGCAAATGGCTTTTAATTCTGTAAAGACGCTTTAGAATGGGAAGGAAAAGTTCGTCGATGGGTCTCAACAATGCGAAGAAGGAATTGTTTTCGCTGCTCATCTTTGGTAAGCGTTGTATTGTACTGTTGAATAAGAGCAATCGCTCTCTCTGCAGAGTCATTGACAATCTTCATCTTCAATGCTCTTTCTTTCAACAACTCGTAGTTGTCGTTACTTGGCCAATCACTTGGTGGTTTCCAAAGAAACTCTTGAGCAATCTTCTTTCCGTTTTTATCCAGTACATCGAAATGTTGAGCCGTCTTCTCGCTGACGTAAGTTTCCAATGGGTTTGCTGTTTTGAACAGCTTTGAATCGAGGCGCTTCAGACCTTTCGCTTTTGCAGGATGAGATAAGTTTTTTAATCATATTTTCTTTTACTTTGTTGTCCAACCCATCGTCAAAAAGTGACAGTACAATCAGCTCTTCCGAGAAGTACTAGAGATGTCTCTTAAATGCCTTGAGTGCAATTTCAGCCAAAACCCTGTTTGGATAAGTCTCCATAACTGTTAGAAAAGCTAGGTCGTTTTAAGGGGCCCTCACTGCCAAGGGTGCTTCATGCCAATATTTACTGTAACCTAGCTTTTGCCATCCAGCGAGCCTGATGAAGAGCTCCTGGAGCTCTAATGTTGTACTTCTTAGGCAAACTTCCTCCCAGGGAAATTAGAGAAAGATGGAGGAATTCACTGTAGTCATCTCTTGAGAAGCTGCTGTTCTGAAAAGCGTCGGAGAGGTACTGTATCATCTCTTAGCAAAGTTCCCAAAAGTTTCCCTCAAAAAGTTCCATTCCTGCTGATATAAAGGTTTCTTTATTGATAACTGGCCATTGTGCCATGAATCTCTTAAACAATGAAACTTGTGGTCCTTTCGAAAGTTCAAGAATACTAGAAAATACGTTAGCCAAATACATGATGACGACATGCTATCCACGTCAGAGAGATACCTACAGCTCTCTCTATCAGGGTATAAGCTCCAGACATCAGCCCAGTATTTGATGCTGTTGTATCAAATACAAGACCCTGCAACTGGTTTCTCAAGCCCCACTCATCCAACATCCTAAGGCAGACATCAGCTTGTGCTTGTCCAGTTCCGTGAGGAATGAGTGGAATACCATGTAGTTTATCTTCTCCTCCTCCTGAAACAACGATTGCGATGCGGTCCACATATACGAAGTTTATTTCTGCTTTATCACGAAATCAATGTTTCACCCACATCATACAGCTGCCTAATACACACTACATTAAGAGGCCCCCACATTTCCAGCCATTGCTTGTCAAAATCTGCAAACTCAGGGTGAATCAAGTCACTGCTTGATTCAAGATCACTCAACCCAAGACGAATTAATATGTGGGTTTTGTACATGTAGAATTTTGTATATTGTGTATCCTTTGCAGCTATCTCTCGTGACCTAGATTAATATATATATATATATATATATATATATATATATATATATATATATATATATATATATATATATATATATATATATGTGTGTGCGTGTGTGTGTGTGTGTGTGTGTGTGTGTGTATATACATTACACACACATACTCGCACATATGCACACATACTTACACACATACACAAGGAATTACCCAAACCAATATAATTTTAGTATGAAAAATGTTCAATTTGTAGCGACCTCTAAATCTGCTCCAATTTGCTCAAACTTTTGTGTGTGTGTTACTATTGCATTGTGTAACAAGAGCAGCCTTGATTAGATTGACATTTTAAAATTTAAACTTTTACCATACTATTTTGGACCACCCTAACGTACACTATGAGCAAAAATAGACATTAGTACATTAGTAAAGCATTTGATGCTATCCCACTCTTCCCTTTCATAAACAAAATACTCAACACGAACACACACAATAACACCAAAAGGTGGCTGAGCATCTGTCTTTCAAGAAGATACTCACATGTCACATTTAAGGGCAAATCATCCAAAAACAAGTTTTTCCGAATGGGGTCCATCAAGGCTCTGTTCTCTCACCAGCACCGCTACAAATAACCTACAAACATACATAAACAGTATACAAGACTGGCTCACACACAATAGACTCAAAGTAGCGCCCACAAAATCAACCATCACCTTGCTAACAAGCAATACAAAAGAACGCCAGATAACTCCACAGCTTACACTAAACAACATCAACATTCCACACACTCACAGGACCAAAATACTTGGGGTCACATACAACACATCATTATCTTTTGCAAATCACATTCAGGACATTAAAAACAAATGTACTCAAGACTTAACACGCTTAGGGTACTAACAGGCACAAACTTTGGACACCAGCAGGAAACAACATCACTCATATACAAACAATATATTCGCTCAGTTATCGACTATGCTAGCCCATGCTGGGCACCCATTATCTCAAATACACACGTAAACACCTTACAAACAATACAAAACAACGCACTTCGTATCATTACAGGATGTACTCAAACAACACCAATAGAACACCTGCACACAGAAACAAAAATACTGAAAGTTAGGGAATATTTAGACATGAGAGGAACGCAATTCATGGCAGCAGCGACAACTAACCCACAACACCCTTGCCACTACATGTACAATCATGACCCAACACCTCGCACCATGAACGTAACACCAGAGAGACATTATAACCAGTGGTGTAGTGCTGTGGGAACGCGTGGGAACGGCGTTCCCTTACTTTTTTTGGTAAACGGAACGGCGTTCCCTCACTCTTTCAAATAAATCCGAACTTACAAATCTCTAACGTCATGAAATTTTAATTCCCACCCCTAGAAGAAATATGAGAAAGAATCATTAACTGTTTCATTTCTTTTAGCTTCGACTGAGGCAATGCTAGCCTATAAAGATCTGATGAAACAGTCACCATGGCGTACCAGTTAACTTTTTTTTAGTTAATCATTCCAGTTGTTAGCTATTTTTATTGATCGTACTGGATGTCGTATATCTAATGACACTGGAAATACTGCATCTTCAACCTTGGAATATATCCTAATATCCAGTGCATATGACCTCAAAATATCCCTGAAATTGGTCAGATTTCAAAAGATTTCCCGGGGGGCTTACAGTGCCCCCGGACCCCCAGCTGTATGGGCTCGCCGCGCTCGCCATTGTCCCACCCGCATCGGAGTAACACTTTCAAAATGCGTTCCCTCACTTCTTTATTTAGCACTACACCACTGATTATAACCAAATACTACATTCTATACCACGCCCCATAGACATCACACAGTACAGAAAGAAAACACATACACACACACACACACACACACACACACACACACACACACCTAACCCACAAAGCAGTGACACGACTCGGTTCGAATGCGGTTCTAGGTGCGAAGCCGCCACTCATTGACAACTCCACAGACGACACCTGCCACCTGTGCCAGGACACACCACAAACAATTGAACACATTATGACAGACTGTACCGCTCTAGCACAACATAGAACACAACACAACATCACTAGTGCGCTGAACCTCTGGTCCACTCCGGAGAGGGCGATCGGTTACCTGCGTGCCGCCGGCTTGCTCGATCAGGGTGGACTGATCGGCTAACCAACAACAACAACAAATAAGTATGTATGTACTAACATAAACTAAAGGGGAAAGTGACAAAGGCGCTAAAGCACGAATAAATGGAGACTTGAAGATGGAGTTTAGGCTCAAAGGTTGTTGGAGGCGTTGGAAGGGATGTTGAAGGTGCATTTAATGGAAAAAACCGAGTTATGGAAACTTGTTTCGCGTTCCGAACTTTCTGAGCATGAAGCTCTTTGTAGCATTGAATTGAATGCCTGACATTCCTGGCAACCTTTGAGAACCTTTTCACATCAGAATCGTGTTCACCTAGAATGGACAAGGCTATCTCAATATGCTTGAAGGATTCTGATAGAGCCTTCGAAGTCAGGACTCGAGTTGGCGACAGAATTTCTTCGGATTCAGCATCCTCTTTTTTATTTTTTATTGAGCTTATCCAATTCCTTCAACTCTTCATCTGATAGTTTTTCGTGATGGGATTCTAAGAGCTCTTCAACCTCTTTAGATAATAAAGCAGTCTTCTGTGGTCTTCTCAATATTTTGGGTGAAATGAAATCCTTGAGAATGTTCTCGAATGTTCGCGCGGATAGACTTGAGAATTCTCGAACCGCGTAACCTCGAGTGTGTTTCCGCTTTATTATGAGGTAGGTCTTTAATTAATCAACTGCGTAACCTCTAATTCGCGTTAGCGGGGTATACCTGTATACTGTATTATATATATATATATATATATATATATATATATATGAGATAGGATCCCTCTTAAGGAGACAGAGTTTTACATTTTGGATAAAAACGAAGACGTAGAGCAAAAAAGTCATTATATTTGGCTGCAGCCGACGTTTCGGGCAACTCTACCCATTTTCAAGGCCTAATAAATAAAAGCTAAAATTAATACATAACAAAAATATATGAATGTTGAGAACTAAAACTAATTTAAAGTACAAAATTAAAACTGTTCAAGAATAAAAATTAAAATTACAAAGCAGAAAACAGGCATAAGCCAAAATCAAATAAAAAATAAAAATTATATAAATGACAAATATAAGAATGATAAAAATAAAAACTTAAAACTAAAAACATTCAAACGTAAAATAGTTAAAAAACTCTACTAATAAAAAGTTAAACGGAATTAAAAGTTAAACGAGAAACTACAAGAGTAAACCAAACATACCATGCTCACTTGACAGCCACAAAAAACTGAGGCGAAAAGGAGACAGGGTCACAAGGGAAAAAAATTTGGTGCTACTATAACGTGATTCCTACCGGTGACTTCGATACTATAGGGTGATTCCTACCCGTTTTGGTTCGAAACTACAGTACTGTAGAGTGTGATTCCTATCCAAGGTATAAATGAAAATATAATAAATATAAAATGCTATTTATTATTCAATTTTATTTATTTAAAAAATAGTTTCGGTGCTACAATAGTATGTGGTCTACCTACGATTGGTTAGGTTTAGTCACGATATTTTCGTTAAAACTAACGAAAATATCATGACTAAACCTAACCAATCGTCAAGGGCGATGGACATTGGAATGTAAACAAGCAATTAGTAAACAAGGTAAGAAGCTATAATTAAAAGGTAGACCGCCGAATCGAGGTAGGAATCACGCTATAGTAGCACCAAAAATTTTTAGTATGTAGGTATTCTAATTAATATGAAGGGGGTAACAGCTAGAATCAATATTTAAACTGGAGTTCAAAAATTTAATACACAAAGATCCGTAAATACGGAGGGAGGACGGGCATTTTAATGATTTAAGAATTTTAAAATTGTTAACAGAAATGTCAACCTTACACTTGATAGAATGATTTCTAATAGCAGACTGTTCCTTTTTCGATAAAACTTTCCCTGTCCTATGGCTAATACCCATATGGGAGCAAAATCTCGCCTGCAAGAAACGAACTGTACTGCCAACGTAGTTCCCTTGGGAACACCCAGGGCAGGTAAACAAATAAACAACAGAACAGCTCATCGCAGGGGGAATTTTGTCCTTACATCGGAAAAAACATCCAAGGGTATTATTATTTACAAAAGCAACCTTAAAATCAGTGTGAAAATAAAATTTCCTCCCAACACTCAACAATTGCTTTTTCACAAAAGTGTTAAAATGGAAGAGATCAGGTAAAACAAGATATTTACAATTCTTAGGAATATCATACGTTGAGATAAGGATGGGGGAATATACATTATTAAGAAATTTACCAATAATACCTCCTACAAGATCCCGTGGAAAACCATTCTCAAAGAAAAAATCAGTTAGGAATTCAAGCACATTATGAAGCAGAGCAAAGTTCGAGCAAATATAAGCTCTTGCACCAAAGTGCGAATGGAACTTAATTTGTAATTAAAATCGCAAAAACCATAAAAATTAAAACCGAAAACCCGTAAACGTAGGCTTCCGGTATGTAGAAGTTAAAACGGTCGAGCCAGATTTGGAGACCAAAACATCAAGGAAAGGAATAGAACCTTCAACTTCCTTTTCCTGCGTAAATACAATGTTCTTATGCAGTGTGTTCAGAAAACTTAGAAACTGAACTGATTGATTATCTGTTTGGAATAAAGCAAACGTATCATGAACATAACGTCTGTACAATTTGGGCTTAAGGTGAGGGGGGCACTCACAGAAGGCCCTTTCCTCAAGATGCGACATGAAAATATTCGCAAAAACTGGATTCAAGGGGCTCCCCATCCCCACTCCATCCAGCTGACGGTAAACTACCCCTTGAAAACTAAAAAAGTTATCCTTACTGTCAAATTCAAAAGCTGCTCAAACTGTGCTCTGCCAAAGCCGTTAAAAAGTGAGTCCGGCTGTGGAAAAGCTTATTCAAAAAATTGCAATGGTCTCATCCAAGGGGACATTTGTAAAGAGGGAAGATACATCGAAACTTGTCATAAACAAAGAATTCATATCAAACTTCTTAATTTCCGACGCAACAGAAAAACTATCTTTAACACTGTACGAGTTCACGGTAAATGATGATAACAGTGGGACAAGAAATTTGGCAAGTTTGTAATTAGCCAAAGGATAAGACGCTAAAATTGGGCGCAATGGAACACCGACTTTATGAACCTTAGGCAGACCATACATAAGGCCCAAATAAGAGCCTTGTCTTCCAATCGCTGAATAATTTTAGGAGCCTGTTCATCTACCTTAGCGATTGGAAGACAAGGTTAACCGTGTTTTGCTTAAGCTTAAACAGGAATGTGCTATTAACTCCTCCACCTATGATGAATTGTACGTTTCAGGCTCTTATTTGGGCTTTATGTATGGTCTACCTAAGGTTCATAAAGTCGGTGTTCCATTGCGCCCAATTTTAGCGTCTTATCCTTTGGCTAATTACAAACTTGCCAAATTTCTTGTCCCACTGTTACCATCATTTACCGTGAACTCGTGCAGTGTTAAAGATAGTTTTTCCTTTGCGTCGGAAATTAAGAAGTTTGATATGAATTCTTTGTTTATGACAAGTTTCGATGTATCTTCCCCCTTTACAAATGTCCCCTTGGATGAGACCATTGCAATTATTTTGAATAAAGCTTTTCCACAGCCGGACTCACTTTTTAACGGCTTTGGCAGAGCACAGTTTGAGCAGCTTTTGAATTTGGTAGTCAAGAATAACTTTTTTTAAGTTTTCTGAACACACTGCATAAGAACATTGTATTTACGCAGGAAAAGGAAGTTGAAGGTTCTATTCCTTTCCTTGATGTTTTGGTCTCCAAATCTGGCTCGACCGTTTTAACTCCTACATACCCGAAGCCTACGTTTACGGGTTTCGGTTTTAATTTTTATAGTTTTTGCGATTTTAATTACAAATTAAGTTCCATTCGCACTTTGGTGCATAGAGCTTATAATATTTGCTCGAACTTTGCTCTGCTTCATAATGAGTTTGAATTCCTTACTGATTTTTTCTTTGAGAATGGTTTTCCACGGGATGTTGTAGGAGGTGTTTTTGGTAAATTTCTTAATAATGTATATTCCCCCAACCTTATCCCAACGTATGATGTTCCTAAGAAATGTAAATATCTTGTTTTACCTGATCTCTTCCATTTTAACACTTTTGTGAAAAAGCAATTGTTGAGTGTTGTGAGGAAATTTTATTTTCACACTGATTTTAAGGTTGCTTTTGTAAATAATAATACCCTTGGATGTTTTTTCCGATGTAAGGACAAAATCCCCCCTGCGATGAGCTGTTCTGTTGTTTATTTGTTTACCTGCCCTGGGTGTTCCCAAGGGAACTACGTTGGCAGTACAGTTCGTTCCTTGCAGGCGAGATTTTGCTCCCATATGGGTATTAGCCATAGGACAGGGAAAGTTTATCGAAAAAGGAACAGTCTGCTATTAGAAATCATTCTATCAAGTGTAAGGTTGACATTTCTGTTAACAATTTTAAAATTCTTAAATCATTAAAATGCCCGTCCTCCCTCCGTATTTACGGATCTTTGTGTATTAAATTTTTGAACTCCAGTTTAAATATTGATTCTAGCTGTTACCCCCTTTATATTAATTAGAATACCTACATACTAAAAAAAATTTTTCCCTTGTGACCCTGTCTCCTTTTTCGCCTCAGTTTTTTGTGGCTGTCAAGTGAGCATGGTATGTTTGGTTTACTCTTGTGGTTTTTCGTTTAACTTTTTATTAGTAAAGTTTTTTAACTCTTTTACGTTTGAATGTTTTTAGTTTTAAGTTTTTATTTTTATCATTCTTATATTTGTCATTTATATAACTTTTATTTTTTATTTGATTTTGGCTTATGCCTGTTTTTTGCTTTGCAATTTTAATTTTTATTCTTGAACAGGTTTAATTTTGTACTTTAAATTAGTTTTAGTTCTCGACATTCATATATTTTTGTCATGTATTAATTTTAGCTTTTATTTATTAGGCCTTGAAAATGGGTAGAGTTGCCCGAAACGTCGGCTGCAGCCAAATATAATGACTTTTTTGCTCTACGTCTTCGTTTTTATCCTATATACTGTGTATATATATATATATATATATATATAATATTTTTAAGAAACTTTTATTTTATTCTCAACATAATATCTATGAATTTCAAATAATCTATGAATAAGACAAGATGTTTCGGGAAATTTTCCTTATCTTCAGTGTGTTAGAAAATCTAGAAGAGGAAGAACCATTGTTGTCCCAAGGCGATATGATGACTAAGCTGATTGATGCAGCATTGCTTGTATATATTAAGTTAAGGTGTATATATATCCATTTCATAATTGTAAGGTTAGTGAAAAATTAACTTAATTTAGAGCTAGCATTTTTGAGCTCTTGTGGCATCATTGTTTGGTCACACTGTTGGCATCATTTTGGGGCGCTGCGCGTTCTTTCTACTCGTTTGTGGGATGTCGTACGTACAGGGTGTGGTCTGTTAGAGAGCTCTCTTGCAATTCAGTTTGGTTGTTTAGATACAAGATTGTTGCATCGTGCAATAGTCCAGGTTGCGTTGTTGTTGCAAGGTTGAGAAAGAAGACCATAAATAGTACCCCTTTTGTTTATATTAAATTCATGTAACTAAGGTCTAAGGTAGGCCCGCATCGAGTCAGCAACCCTGAGGTAGGACCTAATAGGATCTCAAATCCGTAAGTTTTAATTTAGCTTAACTTGGGCTTCAGGTAGAACTGGCCCTTTAGAATTTGGCCGTTCACGGCTCAGCTGGGATTTTGAACCCAACAAATAAATAAAATAACATGGTCCTTCAGAACCGGATTCTACCTCAAGACTGAGTCAGTGACTATTTTTCGGCAAAGTTCTGATTGTGCAAATTGTAGCCCAAGTTAGGCCTAGACGGGTTGAGTATTATTGAATTAAGGTCCCAGGGTAAAAAGTTTGGTCGCCCAATTGCGAAACTTGGCCAGTCGTCTGTCGTTGTTTTGGCCTACATTTTACCGGTTTGGTTAATTTTGGGTTATTATTGAATTAAGGTCCCAGGGTAGAAAGTTTGGTCGCCCAATTGCTAAACTTGGCCAGTCGTCTGTCGTCGTTTTGGCCTACATTTTATCGGTTTGGTTAATTTGGGTTATTATTGAATTAAGGTCCCAGGGTAGAAAGTTTGGTTGCCCAATTGCGAAACTTGGCCAGTCGTCTGTCGTTGTTTTGGCCTACATTTTACCGGTTTGGTTAATTTTGGGTTATTATTGAATTAAGGTCCCAGGGTAGAAAGTTTGGTCGCCCAATTGCTAAACTTGGCCAGTCGTCTGTCGTTGTTTTGGCCTACATTTTACCGGTTTGGTTAATTTTGGGTTATTATTGAATTAAGGTCCCAGGGTAGAAAGTTTGGTTGCCCAATTGCGAAACTTGGCCACTTGTCTGTCGTTGTTTTTGGCCTACATTTACCAGTTTGGTTAATTTGTTCGTAGGCGAAGGTTGCAGACCAGTGCGCCAGTTACTTGGGTGGAAAATTTGGTATTCCATACTGGTGTTGGTTAGTACCCCACCTAGCAATTCAGTTTATTTGAAAGTAAAATTTGCGTTTGATCAGTTCGGTTAAGTATTTCTGCCAATTCAGCTTATTTGGCATTGAGCCCAATTGTTGTTTGCATTGAAGATGAATGCATCTGAATTGAACAAATTTATAAAAAGGAGAAGCGCCTACAAAGGTCTAATTACAAAGGTCATTGCCACTATAGATTCTGCCATAGAGCAAGAGGATTTACGCTTAGTGACAGCGCAGCTTTCCATATTAGAAACTAAAAAGGTTGCTCTAAGTGAGGTAAATGTTAAAATTGAGGCTCTTATAGAAGAGGATGAAATAGAAAATAACATAATTTACTTTGAAGAGATTATTGATGATATAATTAAAGTAGGCCTCCGAGCAAAAGAGCTGAGCAGCTCAGTACAGTTAGAGACCAGGTCTAATAATGAAACACAACACTCAACAAATGATGTTTGTGAAGTTAAGGTTAACAGATCTGTAGTTCAATTACTGAGGCTTGTACTCAAAACATTTTCTGGGAGTATTCAGGAATGGCAAGGATGGGCAGACAGTTTTCAATCAGCAGTTCATTCTAGTAAAGTGTTAAGTGCCGTAGAGAAGTTTAATTATTTGCGGTCCCTCTTGGAAGGGGAGGCAGCAAAGACTATAGCAGGATTAGCATTAACAGAGGCTAATTATAATGTGGCTTGGGATATATTAAAGAAACGGTTTGGTAAGCCAGAGATCTTAATTAAAAGCCACCTCCGTGCACTTTTAGCTATACCTCCTGTTAATAATCCTAATAGTGTCAAGGAGTTACGGCAGTTATATGATGAATTTGAAATTAGAACTAGGTCCCTGGACAACTTGGGTGTAGGAATGGAAAGGTATGGTATAATGTTGGTTCCTACAGTGGAGTCTAAATTGCCTAGCTCAATTTTGCTTGAATTAAGTAGGGGACACTCTGCAGAACATGTGTACATCCCCCTTCAGCAGATGTTAAGTCTTTTAGGCACAGAATTAGCAAGACGAGAGGGAGTTGAGTTTGCACAGTGGGATGGTAAACAAGGGGACAAAGGCAGGCACAGCACCAAAGTTTCCACAAAAAGGAATAGCCCAGGTACAGTGTCAGCTGTACATGCATCCTCTGAGAATAAATTAAAGGGAATCAAGGAATGCATATTTTGCGAAGGCAACCACAAGTCATATAAATGTGAGGTGGCTGAGGCTTTACCCCTTGAGGAGAGAAAGGACAGGGTAACTAAGTCCACAGCATGTTTTAAATGTTTTTTGAAAGGTCATAGAGCAAGGTTTTGTAAGTTTAAAATTTTGTGCAAAAAATGTCATGGTAGGCATCAGCCATTATTGTGTGAAAACACTCCTAGTAGGCCTACCCCAGAAGTAGAGACATCAGTGGCACATGCCACTGCTATGCAAGGGAGTAAAAGTAAAGGGGGATTATTGCAAACAACTGCAGCCTTATTAATTGGGAATGAGGGAGAAGCTACTGTAAGAGTGTTGTTTGATAGTGGTAGCCAGTGTAGTTTTATTAAGACCAGAATTTCCAGAAAATTGAAGTTTAACTCTTTAACGGCGAACGTTTTTGTAGGGTTAAGTCTAAATGCGTGTATTTGAAACGCTAAGTATTCGACTCAGTCGGCGTTAGAGGGTTAAAGAACTTAAGAGGGAAAATTTAAGAATTTCTGGGTTTGGGGGTTCCGTTCAAAACCGAACCAAATTTAAGAAGGTAGAAGTTTTGGTTAAGGGGTTGTTACCGCAAAGTCCCACTATCAAGGTCCAAGCTGTAGAGATTGAGGAACTTTGTGCTCCAGTCACTACTTGTTTAGATATGGCATGTGTCCAAGAATTGCAAGTTAAAGGAATTAATTTGGGCAATAATACGTTTGAAGGAACAAAAAATATTAGTCTTTTGATTGGAGCTGACTATTATTGGGACTTCATCACTGGTAATATTGTCCGTACTTCTCAAGGCCCAGTAGCTATTGAAAGTAAGCTAGGCTGGATGCTACATGGTAGCTATTGCAATGAAATGGAAATTAAGGCTCTTTTTGTTAAGATTGAGGAGAACAGCCATGGTTTGGAAAGGCATTTGAAAGCGTTTTGGGAACTTGAATCCATTGGCATAAAAGACAAACAGTCAAGTACAGTGAACAATGATGTTTTAGAGCAATTTGAAAAAGGGATTGGGTTTAGAGATGGTTGCTATGAAGTTGGCCTACCATGGAAGGATTCTTGCAAACCTGGTTCAAACCTTCAGCTAGCTAATCGGAGGTTGGAGACTTCATTGTACAGGCTAAGAAAAAATGAGGAGTTGTTAATTGAATACAATGAGGTCATCCTAAGTTATGTAAGGGAGGGCTATGCTGAAAGAGTGCAAGGTGAGCTGGTGAGCCAGGAGGAACATTATCTGCCACACCATGCAGTGGTACGGCGAGACAAAACTACCACCAAACTGAGGGTAGTTTTTGATGGCTCAGCCAAGGACAAAGGTGGTGTGTCCTTGAATGACTGTTTGGATGGATGCTGGGCCAAATTTAAATGCAGATTTATTTTCCTTGTTACTGAGATTCAGGTTTGGTAGAGTAGCATTGACTGCAGATGTGAAGCAAGCCTTTTTGCGGATAAAGTTAAAACCAGAGGACAGAGATGCAGTAAGGTATCTGTGGGTGGATACGAAAGACTTGTTGGAAAATGAACCTAAGGTTCAAGCATATAGAATGAAGTCAGTGTTGTTTGGCCTCAGCTCTAGTCCATTTCTGTTGGCAGCTACTATGCAGTACCATTTTAAGAAATATTCTGAAGTCTATCCTAACACTATTGAACACATAAGGAAAAATTTTTATGTTGATGATTTGCTGTGTTCCGTGGATAATACAGAAATGGCTAAACAGATATTCATGGAGGCTAGAGCTATAATGAGGGAGGCTGGCATGGAGCTTAGAAAATGACAGACCAATCATTCGCAATTACAAGAGTTTATGAGTCATTCCTGTGTAGTACCTGATGCAGCAGAAAGTATTGAGGATTCTGGTATTAAGGAGTTGTGGGCAATAGACGCAAAGGTGCTAGGCATTGTTTGGCAGCAAGATGATGATTTGTTTACCTTCAATGGGAAATCTTTAGTAGAGCTGGCTGAGAATGAGACAAGGTGGACAAAACGTACAGCTCTTAGTTTGGCTTCAAAGGTCTTTGATCCTCTTGGATTCCTGGCTCCATTTGTGATAAAGTCAAAAATTTGGTTTCAGAGCCTCTGGGAAATTGGACTTGGTTGGGACCAAGAGTTACCTGATCATATGGTGGTAAGGTGGAAATATTGGTTCAAAGAATTGGCACATCTTGGAGACATTGAAATCCCAAGATGGTACTTTGGAGAGTTGAACAATAGTCCAGACAATTTGGAGCTGCACATCTTTTGTGATGGAAGTGAGGAAGCCTATGCAACTTGTATTTATATAAGAGGCGCATTGCAAGAGGAAGTAAGTTGCAGGTTGGTTGCTGCAAAGAGCAGAGTAGCACCTTTGAAAAGGCTTTCTGTTCCAAGGTTGGAATTGATGGGTGCAGTTATTGCTAGTCGGCTTGCAGTTATAGTGCAAAAGTCTTTGGCCCTCTCTGAAATTCCAAGCTATTATTGGACAGACTCCACTATAGTTTGGCACTGGTTAAGAAGCCAGGCAAGGAAATGGAAACCATTTGTTGCCAATAGGGTGGAGGAAATTCAAGCGCACACAGATCCCAAGCAATGGAAGCATTGTCCAGGCACCCAAAACCCCGCTGATTTACCAACACGAGGAATTTCAGTGAAAGATCTTGCACAGTCAAGTTTGTGGTGGAATGGGCCAGAGTGGCTAAAACTTGGAAGTGAAAACTGGCCTTCTAATCAGCCTATTGTAGGAGAATGCCAGGCTGAAGAAGCATGGGTGAGTGAGGTGAGAAAATGCGCTGTGAACAGTTGTCAAGTTATGCAGCAGGACCCCATATTGAGGCTTGAGGACATTAGCAGTCTGAAAAGATTGTTAAGAGTGACAGCATGGGTATATAGATTTACCAACAACATTAAGGGAGAAACAAGAAGGGAAGGAATTCTGAGCAGTAATGAGATTCAGCAAGCCAGAAAATACTGGGTGGTATATGTGCAGAAGGAAAAATTTGGTGAAGAGAGGGAATTGCTCACCAGCCATCCATTACAGGTTCTACCAATACATTCTGCTCTCAAGGGTTTGGATGTGTTTTTAGATCAGGATTTATTGAGAGTAGGAGGTAGACTACAGTTTTCTGGGCTTCCAGAGGAGAAAAGACATCCAATCTTGCTACCTTCTGGGGGGCACTTTGTGGACCTTTTGATCCTGGATACTCATCATAAGCTGTTACATGCTGGAGTTAGAGAAGTGATAATAGAGATCAGACAACAGTTTTGGATTCCCAAAATTAGACAAGTAGTAAAAAAGGTCTTGCATAAATGTGTGGTTTGCAAGCGTTGGAGTGCAAAGCCTTATTATGAAAAGGTGGCTCCACTTCCAAGAGAACGGTGTGTCTATACTGCCCCATTTGATGTAGTGGGAGTAGACTTTGCAGGTCCAGTCTATGTGTATGAGCAAGGGGAGTCTAACAAAGGTTATATATGTCTTTTCACATGTGCTACCACCAGAGCAATCCATTTGGAGTTGGTAAGCAACTTAAGTAGTGATGTATTTCTTTTGGCCTTTAAAAGGTTTGTGAAGAGAAGGGGTTTCCCAAATAAAATCATATCGGATAATGCAAAAACCTTCAAAAAGGCTGCAAAGGAACTCCAAGAAATTTGGTCCTTGCTAAAAGAGGAAAGATTCCAATCCTACTTCTCACACCAAGGGGTACAGTGGGAGTTTATTGTTGAGAGAGCACCATGGTGGGGAGGATTTTGGGAAAGGCTAGTGAGAAGTGTAAAGTGTCCATTAAAGAAACTTTTAGCTAATGTTCATTTGAGCAAAGAAGAATTCTGCACTGTTTTATGTGAAGTAGAAGCAATGGTGAACAGTAGGCCTATCACTTTTGTTTACAACAGTATGCAGGATGCAGAGCCATTGACACCAAATCATTTTCTTTGTGGTAAACGATTAACATCAAGCCCCAGTGTGCCAGAAGACTTGCAGCCTATCCAGAGCACTCAAGGAGAGTTAACCAGACGGTTCAGGTACCTTGAAGAGCTACAAGATCAGTTATGGAAGAGGTGGCAGATGGAATACTTGCCAGAACTCAATTATTACCCATCAGGCAAGGTAAAGGGCTCCAATGCAAATTGTATCAAGGTGGGAGAAGTGGTAATGATTGGGGATGAAAGACCAAGGCAATGCTGGAAGCTTGGCATAATTGAAGAGTTGTTTGTTGGCAAAGACAATTTAGTTAGGTCTGCACTGGTAAAGACTTCAGGAGGAAAGTTAAAGAGACCTATACAAAAACTCTATGCTTTAGAAATCAGCAAAAACACAGATAGTCAAGATGAAACATTTGAGTTACAGCCTCATGGAGAAGGCTTGGCTAACCTTGCAGAAGGTAATGACAACAATGCCTCTTCGGTGGGGAGTGTTAGAAAATCTAGAAGAGGAAGAACCATTGTTGTCCCAAGGCGATATGATGACTAAGCTGATTGATGCAGCATTGCTTGTATATATTAAGTTAAGGTGTATATATCCATCTCATAATTGTAAGGTTAGTGAAAAATTAACTTAATTTAGAGCTAGCATTTTTGAGCTCTTGTGGCATCATTGTTTGGTCACACTGTTGGCATCATTTTGGGGCACTGCGCGTTCTTTCTACTCGTTTGTGGGATGTCGTACGTACAGGGTGTGGTCTGTTAGAGAGCTCTCTTGCAATTCAGTTTGGTTGTTTAGATACAAGATTGTTGCATCGTGCAATAGTCCAGGTTGCGTTGTTGTTGCAAGGTTGAGAAAGAAGACCATAAATAGTACCCCTTTTGTTTATATTAAATTCATGTAACTAAGGTCTAAGGTAGGCCCGCATCGAGTCAGCAACCCTGAGGTAGGACCTAATAGGATCTCAAATCCGTAAGTTTTAATTTTAGCCTAACTTGGGCTGTAGGTAGAACTGGCCCTTTAGAATTTGGCCGTTCACGGCTCAGCTGGGATTTTGAACCCAACAAATAAATAAATTAACACAGTGAACGATGGGATATCTAAAATAAAATAAGCACTTTACAAATTTATATAAACATACTAAAAACGGTAAAAATTTAACTATAAAATCAATTAAAATTTAATTTGGGGTTGCACAAAACGTTTTAAAGCAAGTTTCTTTTATTTTTATTGGGTTGTCAGTCATGTAATGATCGGGTTGTTTAACCTTCTTCCCAACATCTAAGGTCACGTGGTGGAGAAGATCTACGGCTTTACGTAGTATTCGAACAACAGGTCGCTACATAAGCTGGACGCGGAATACGGTCCCCAATCCAACTATAACCCACAACCAATGTCGATTAACTTCGCTGATCGACTGGAAGCGGTGTTACGACGTACCGTGTTAAAGTCATCGCAGGTCGTTTGAGATGGAAATCATTTGGTTATTATTTGGTTCCAGCTTTTGAAGCTTGCAAGAAGTAACTTCTCGATAACAGTAAAGGAAGATCTACAGATCTACAGAAGTTAAGGCTAACAAAGACCCTAAGATCCACTCTAAGATTAGCCCGAGAGGAAGGAAAGAGAAGGGGGTTAAAAGAGGAGAATAAGGGGTTAAGTAAGTAGCAAAACCTATCATTCGTGGGTTAACATTCATTCAGAAAAAGAGAAAAAAGACTCCCAATCATCATCCGCCGGCCACTGCCGACAAGTCGGAAAAATAATCGAAGAGAATAGGAAAGGGGTGAAAGATGAAAAGAAGTAAAATAAGAACGCTTACAAACCATGCAAACACAGTCTTAACTCAGTCATACCATGCAAACTACAGACATGCAAGGAGAGGATAAGAAAAAAAAAAGGTAGGTAAAGTATAACAAAAAGTGGGTTAGTTTACGCTACGAGCTACATCTACGTTCGTGTTAGTCTAATTTTTTTTAATAATAATTTTATTACTGGTATCACACGCTGACATGTCACAAGCTGGCATTAATCGTCAACAGACTCATCCTCGACCACCACCCTCAGAACTCCTGTTCCCAATTTTTTTTTATTTTAAACAACGTTAATATTTTTAAAATGCCTATCTAAACGGTTCATAAATATATTAACGTTGGTAGAGTTCACGACGGGCGCGGGAAGATTATTCCATTTATCAATTACTTTAAACGTAAAGAAGTTTTTAACGATATTAGTAATGAAACATCTGCCACGCAACTTAAATCCGTTATTACGAGTATTGCTATTATCGAAATGAACAGTTTATCAAAATTTACGTTATCGATTTTATTAACGATTTTGGAAACTTCACTAAGCTTCCCCCTTAATCTCCTAGTTTCGAGTGAATGCAAGTCTAACTCTTTAATCCTATCTTCATAAGGCTTGTTGCGCAATGACGGAATTAGTTTCGTTGCGCGACGCTGAACCCTTTCTAATCTATCAATATCTTCACGCAAATACGGGCACCAATACTGAACGGCATATTCTAAATGAGGCCTGACTAGGGACTTGTAAAGGGGCAATATAATATTCTTCGATTTAAATTCGAAATTACGCGCTATGAAGCCTAACATCCTATTAGCTTTTGCGCAAGACTCCAGGCACTGGTTCCTAACTTTTAAATCCTTAGATACGCGTACGCCTAAATCTACTTCCTCGTCAACGCTCGCTAACTCTCTACCATCCATCGTGTATGTATAATTATTTTTACGAGAACCTATATGCAAAACTTTACATTTGTATGTTAAATTGCATCTGCCATTTATCCGTCCACTCCATAATCCTATTTACATCGTCTTGGAGCCTGTTTCTATTATCCTCGTTAACAACCTTACCGCCTATTTTAGTATCGTCCGCGAATTTTGACACGTTACTAGTCAATCTTACATCTATGTCGTTAATGTAAATTACGAATAGCAATGGGCCTAACACTGAACCCTGTGCGGCACCGCTACCTACATCCAACCACCCCGATTCACTACCATTAACAACGACCCTCTGTCTTCTAGCACGAAGCCATTCCTCTAACCAGTTAGCTACCTGACCGCGTATACCGTGCGTTTGCACGGTTCAAAATCTTTTGTCCGAGATCATTTACATGTTACAGTGCGAGAGTGGACTGACTGTAGATAATAGGTAGGTTTTGACATAATTTACTTCATAACTTCATTTACTTTACCTAAAAAGATAATAATCACAAGTTCTTACGATAAGGCAGAAAATTATGAAGAAGTTTACTTGAAAAATTTAACCTAATCGAAACTCCGACGATGAGTAAGAATAAATAGCAGACAAAATTGCCCTTTATGTTCGTACATAAGAAACAACGATCAACGACCAGCCATCTTATAAAGTGTGTTGCAACAGTCGTGGGTTTTTTCTTTAGCATTTCTGCAGTTTTGGCACCACATCACTTATAAGTAGTGTTCACAGACATTTGCAAAGTTTCGTTTATTCACTTTCAGAGATCATCATCGATTTTAGAATTGAGCCGACATCAGTAAACAAACGTAAGGCTACACTAAATGCAGTGCTTGCTATACGAGATTTGACTTCCTCGGACGCCACGAAAACTCCAGAGCAGTGATGGCGAACCACTGACCCGCGGGTCAAGTACTAACCCACGAGGTAATTTTTAATGATCCACGAGCTCTTATTTAAATAAAATATAACTTTAATTTTTAATATTTTCTGCCTTAGTTTTAAAATTATTTTATTCTCCCACCAAAATAAACAGCTAATACACATTGAAACGTTTTTAAACGTATAGTATACGTTTAAAAACGTGCGTGTATGTATGACAACCGACCGAAATAAACAGCTGATACACATTGAAACGTTTTTAAGCGTATAGTATACGTTTAAAAACGTGCGTGTATGTATGACAACCAACTGATGGTGCGCGCAAAATTATTAGTGCAGAAATTATCACCCATAAAAAAATGGCTACAAAAAACGAAAAACTAGGGACCTTTTCCAGTTTGTGTACCGTTTTTCATATCATTTATTTTTGATTGGTCATACAACCGCCGTCGATTATAACAACTTTTTAAGAGGTAAGTTCTTGATAACCTAACCTAACGTAACCTAACCTAACCTTCTGTTTTACTCTATGCTGTGCCTAACAGAAGCAACACTAGAAAGTTGCATAAAAGAAAACGGTACATAATCTGGAAAACGTCCAAAACTAGTTCCAAAGGTAATGGAACTGGAATGTTATTTCATCAAGAGTGGACTGTGAAATACGATGTTATTAAACGAAATAATGAAGCTTTTTCTTGTATTTGCAAAGTGGACATTGTTGCTCGCTTTTATAATATTAAGCGACATTTTGAAAGTAACCACAAAAATTTGTGCTCAATGTCAGATGAGGAAAGGAATGAAATTATTGTGCGGCAATTAAACCACCAACAGCAACAACAATAGGCGATTTTCAAATGAATTTTTAAACCAAACAGCAATATTACAGCAGCTAGTTTTCAATTATCATCTACCATTGCTCAACAAGAAAAACCATTTTCTGATGGTGATTATTTAAAAGAAGCTTTTATAAACTGCTCAGATTATTTATTTGAAGATTTTCAGAATAAAGGTCAAATAATTAAACGTATTAATGAGTTGCCTGTGGCCAGAAATACGGTCAAAGATGGAATAATTAGCATGGACAAAGATGTATCTGATCAACTTTTATTGGATGTGATAAATGCTGGAATGTTTTCAATTTGTTTGGATGAAAGTACAGATGTCGCATCACAGACCCGTCTAGCAGTTATTGTAAGATTTTATTCCGAAAATATAACGAAGGAAGAGCTAATTAAATTGATGACACTGCCTGAGAAAACCACAGGACAGGATATTATGAATGAATTGAAGAAACTCATCCACATAGTATTAACTAGCAAAAGATCGGCGCTACGCGCCGATTTTGCTAGATCTGTGGTGCTTTGACCTTCGACCCAAACCGAATTGTGGGCCTACGGCGTATTTTATTTTGAACATCAATAGCCCTTTATCTGGATATCGTTCCCATTCCTCTCACCTTGTGCCTCAGTAATTGGGGTGCCTGTGGCCCTCCAATTACTGGCGAACCAATTATTGGGTCAATAAAACTACAGAAAAGAACGCAGCCATGAAAATCTAAAACTTCACAAATCTTGATACGATGAACTCGGATGTGAAGCTCAAGATTTTCATGACTGCGTTCTTTTCTATAGTTTTATTGACCAAATAATTGAACCGACAGTAATTTGGGGGTCGCAGGCCCCTAATTACTGGGGGTTCAATTATTTGGTCAATAAAACTATAGTCATGAAAATCTTAAGTTTCACAAATATTGACACAATGTGAAGCTCAAGATTTTCATTGCTGCGTTCTTTTCTATAGTTTTATCGCAGTGCTGGGGGCCCTCGGGCCCAGTAATTGGTGGTGGTGGTGGTGGGGGGGCTGGTCACATATTTTCGTTCATTACTCATCACCCCCATCCACCATACGAACTTTGGTCGAAATCGGTTCAGAAACGTAAAAGTTTTTTCTGCGGACAGACAGGCAGACACATTTTTGCTAAACTATAATAGTAATGATGCCCGATTAGGTTAATTAAATGGCCGGTTAGGTCAACTGAATGCCCGATTAGATTAATTGAAAGCCCGGGTACGTTAATTGAATGCCCGGTTAGGTTAATTGTACACCCTTGACGATTGGTTAGGTTAAGTCATGATATTTTCGTTAAAGCCAACGAAAATATCACGACTTAACCTAACCAATCGTCAAGGGTGTACAGATGACCTAACCTGGCATTTAATGAACCTAACCGGGTATTCAATAATAGCGGAGCGACCCGGCGTTGCCGGGGTGGATGTTGAACGCTATATATATATATATATATATGCCCGGTTAGGTAAACTGAATGCCCAGTTAGGTTAATTGAATGCCCAGTTAGGTCAACTGAATGCCCGATTAGGTTAATTAAATGGCCGGTTAGGTCAACTGAATGCCCGATTAGATTAATTGAATGCCCGCGTACGTTAATTGAATGCCCGGTTAGGTTAATTGTACACCCTTGACGATTGGTTAGGTTAAGTCATGATATTTTCGTTAAAGCCAACGAAAATATCACGACTTAACCTAACCAATCGTCAAGGGCGTGCAGATGACCTAACCTGGCATTCAATGAACCTAACCGGGTATTCAATAATTTTACCATAGGTTTCGTAATGATCTTGATGGCGTCATTTAATGTTTTAAAATTAATTATTTAATTTATTAACACCCACGTGCACCACCTCTGGAGCTAATCAATATGTGTGTGAAGTTTCATGTTTGTAACTGCTTCCATTTTGGAGTTATGGCTGATGGCTGGAATACACACACACACACACACACACACACACACACGTCTTTTTATTATTATTATTATTATAGATAAACAATAGACTGTACAAATTTATAACCGAAAGACTTCCGAAAATCAAAAATTTTTGATAAAGTAAAGGGGAAAATTGGTTTTGTAGGCCTAGGGCAGGGGTGGGCAACCTTTTTAAGTGAGCGTGCCAAAATCGTCAAATCTTTGATGCAAAAGTTAATCTTTACCATTTTTTAGCAGAAAACATTAAGTTAAAATATAAAACTCAGCGAAGAATTTGAATATTTATTTATTTTAATTTTTTTTAAGGTGAGCCCGGGGAATCGCGTGCCGGAAAAAAGTCGTTGGCGTGCCACGTTTGGCACGCGTGCCAAGGGTTGCCCACGCCTGGCCTAGGGGGTCCGAAATTTTCATAAAATGGAAAATAATTGCTATTTTCTTACTTACAGCGACAGGCATATGATATTAGGATACCTAATAGAAATTTTGTAATATTTTAAAGTGGGGAAAATAAATAATTTTCTGAAAATGATCTTCAACTATAAAAACGCATCTAATCAGATAACTTAATTAACGTATTTCTATGACAACTAAAAAATAGAATGATAAATCAATATCCTATTAAATTGTTTGTGTATATGTAAAATTATTTGTACAAAAGCCACAGTAATAAAACGCACAAAAGTCACGGTAAATAATTTCGAGTGTGGCTCATTTAACTTTAAACTCGTGTTTATTTAAATTGCCTGTTTTAATTATGTAATTTTTGTATTGAATCGATAAAGAAATCTTTTGTGAATCGAAAAATCTTTTGTGAATCGAATGATATTAAATGTTTAGTAAATATTGACTTATTTTATGCCAAAATTATGATTAAAAATGAAAAATTAAAAAAATGCGTGTACAGGCATGGGAAGAACTGTACCCCTAAAAGGGGGGAAGGAATTATGTTAGGAAATTTTTTTTAGCATGGGCACTGCACAATAAAAAGACGCATCGAATGGTAAAAACCGCATTGTTCTACACCAATTGTAGCGACCTGTAGGTACGCGCAAAAAAACTGTTACATATATATATATATATAAGGCTTCATTTCTGAAAGTATATTAGACTAGCAAAAGGTCGGCGCTACGCGCCGACTTTGCTAGATCTGCGGTGCTTCGGCTGAATTGTGGGCCTACGGCATATTTTATTTTGAACATCAGTAGCCCTTTATCTGGATATCATTCCTATTCCTCTCACCTTGGGCCTCAGTAATTGGGGTGCCTGCGGCCTTCCAGTTACTGGCAAACCAATTATTCATTCAATAAAACTACAGAAAAGAACGCAGCCATGAAAATCTAAAGCTTCACAAATCTTAATACAATGAGCTCGGATTTGAAGCCTAAGATTTTCATGACTGCGTTCATTTCTATAGTTTTATTGACCAAATAACTGAACCGACAGTAATTGGGGGCCCTGCGGCCCGCCAAATCATAGTTTTCATTGTTTCGAGTGCATCAATAATATTGTTATAGTGTTCCATTAGTTGTGATAAGCATGATCTTCCTGACCGGAATCGATGTTGGTTATCATTTTTTTTTCTGAGTTTCCCCATTAACCCCACCCCTCCCCATTACCCCACCCCTCTCCCCAATACCCCCTCCCCCACCCCTCTCCCCCATTTACTCCCACCCTTCCCCCATTACCCACAAGGGGGGAAGGGGGCTGGCACCTTGCAAAGGATTTACTTTAATTTTTTTTTGGTTACATATATCGCATCTATTTTTCTGAGTTTCCCCATTAACCCCACCCCCTCCCCCATTACCCCACCCCTCTCCCCAATACCCAATACCCCACCCCTCTCCCCCATTTACCCAACCAATTTTGTTTTCTGAGTTTCCCCATTAACCCCGCCCCCTCCCCCATTACCCCACCCCTCTCCCCCAATACCCCCTCCCCACCCCTTTCCCCCATTACCCCCAAGGGGGAAGGGGGCTGGCACCTTGCAAAGGATTTACTTTAATTTTTTTTTAAGGGGGCTGGCACCTTGCAAAGGATTTACTTTAATTTTTTTTTGGTTACATATATATATCGCATCTATTTTTCTGAGTTTCCCCATTAACCCCACCCCCTCCCCCATTACCCCACCCCTCCCCATTTTGTGCTAAAATTATGATTAAAAATGAAGAAATGGGAAGAACTGTACCCCTAAAAGGGGGGGCAGGATTTATGTTAGGGAATTTTTTTTTTAGCATGAGCACTGCACAATAAAAAGACGCATCGAATGGTGAAAACCGCATTGTTCTACACCAATTGTAGCGACCTGTAGGTGTGCGCAAAAAAACTGTTATATATATATATATATATATATATATATATATATATATATATATATAAGCAAACAACCACAAGGAAAAGGAAACACAAAGTCCGAGCGCTTTCGTGATATATTCACATTATCAAGGAGGAACAGAAAATAGACGGAGATTACAAAGTATTTGAGTTAAATAGACAAGCAAAAAATTCACAATTGGCACCTCAAATTAAAGGCCTTAAAGCCCTCTAAAGATTTTTTTCCCCAAATTGATAACATAATCTGTAGGCAGCTAAATAACTGAATAAAAAATATATACTGTATAGATGAAATTAGACAAAAAGAAAACCAATACAGAGAACAAAAATTATTATAATGGTTATTAACATTTAATTAAAACAGGCAATTAATAGGCAAGAATTTAATGAAAAACAAATAGATGACGTAGATAACAAATAGAAAACATAATCTGTAGGCTGATTAATTACTATACAGATGAAATTAGACAAAACACCAGTACAGAAAACCTAAAAAAAAAAATTATTATAATGGTTATTAACACTAATATTTAATTGAAATAGGAAAAATTAAAGGCCCGAAATTAATGAAAACAAAGGGAAAGTTGCCATCGTCTTACAGATTATTACAAAATTTCAACAAACAATCTGGAAAAAAATAGTTATCCCAACAGCAACCCACTTCAAATATCCAATAAACCACCCAGCAACCAAAGATTATACACGAAAGAAATATTACAATTAAACTAGACACATAAGAATGTTAACAGTTCTTACAATAATATTTATTTAACCAGGGCAAACCATTAAGAGGCAAAAAATGCAATTAAGAAAACAGTAGGCCCATCGCCAACTTACTGACAATGTACGAATCTAATTTGTACAACCCAGGGCTAATATTAAAGACCAAATCCGCATTATTCTTGATCACACTTGATTCCAATATATTTCTGCTAACAATAGATTTACTAAACCTTAATTTGGAAGCATTTTTCCAATCAATGGGATGATTAGAATCTCTTACGTGAATGAAAATGGCGTTAGATTCCTGGCCACTTCTTATACTGTATTGATGCTGTTTAATACGTAACTCAAGAGTCTTACCAGTTTGGCCAATGTAAAATTTATTACATATTGTGCAAGGGATTTTATATACACACCCATGTTCACTTAAAGGGGAGTTCTTAATCAATGAATTCTTAATGACATCTAAATTTTTGAACGCAATATTTACGTTAAAAGTCCTCAGCAGGTTCGGGAGCTCGAGGAAATTTTCTCTGAATGGTAACACTAAAACATTTTTTGTTATAAGGAATCTTATCCTTTACTTCGTAGAAGGTTTTCTTTGCCATTTTTAAGGACTTATCTATGCAGTTCTTTGGGTATTTTAAATCAAAAGCAATTTTGTATATTATACTAATTTCATCGTCAATAAACTCAGGGCTACAAATTCGTAGGCCTCTTAGAAACAAAGTAGAAAGAGCGGATCGTTTTACATTAATGTGGTGATCAGAATAATAATGTATATAGGAACAATTATTAGTGGGTTTTCTGTAAACATTGTACTTAAACTTTTTTCCAGACCTATATATTAAAACATCTAAAAAAGGGATCGAAGAATCTTTTTCTATTTCAACTGTAAAATTGATAGAGGGAATTAAATTATTAAGTTTGGGTAGGAATTCATTGAGATTTAAAGTCACTGGCCAAAGACAGAGAACATCATCTACATATCTAACCATGGAACATAATTGGCAGAATCTTCCTTAATAACTTACTTTCAAAAAACTCCATATATAAATTACTCAAAATGGGGAGAGAGGGTTTCCCATCGCCATACCAAATTTCTGTCTAAAATATTCATTATTGAACACAAATTTTGAGTCTACTATGCACAGCTTAATTAATTCTATAATTGTGGCCACAGGTAAAGGCAAATTATGCTTAACCAATTCTTCCGAAGAAACACTAAAAGGTCCTCCACCGGGACTCTTGTAAATAAAGCGGTAACATCAAAGCTTACCAATTTAAAATTGTAATTGACACTGATACTATTTAATTTTTCCACAAGGTCTACATTATTCTTTATGTGTGATTGTGAAATTGTGCCAAGGAGAGGATTAAGAATGGAGACAAGCCATTTGGATACCTTATATGAAATAGATCCTATAGAACTAACAATAGGCCTTGCCGGATTATCTGGCTTATGAGTTTTAATCAGGCCATACATATAAGGTAATGACGGTGAAGTACTCAGAAACTGTTTAAGTAACATTTCATTCCCCTTCAAAAGTTGTTTAATTTTCTTGTTGAATGCACTGTTCACAGTTTCAAGGGATTGTTCCTTAATTTCACGTAATTGTCAGCATCATTCAACAGATCATACATTTTTTCTAGATAAACGTCTTTATTGAGGATCACTAAGGCATTTGATTTATCAGCTTTGGTTATATGTAGATTCTGATCTTTTCTTAAAGCTACATAAGAGTCGAAAAACCTCTGTGGACAATTTGGAATAGAGGGTTTAGACATAGCACTATATACTATACCTTTACAAATATTCACATCCTCTATAGGTAAATCATTATATTTTTCTAGATTACAGAAAGCCTTAGCAATTTCTACATAGTCCACCTCCTTTTTAGCTGCTGAAAAATTTATTCCATATCCAAGAGCCGTAACCATATTTTTATTTAACACTTTATCTGATAGATTTATCACAAAACCAGGGTTAGCATCCTTAGTCCAATCACTTCTTTCAATAAGAATTTGTAATTTAATATCCAGTTTCCTTTCCACTACACTGCATTCTCTTCTAAGTTTGTTATAACAATAGTCCAGTAACCGTTGTTTCCATTCAGGTGGAATTGCCATATCAAAACTATATCTACTCGCCCTAGTAACTTTAAAAGTTTCTTCGACTTCAATCTTAGTAATTTATATATGGAGTTTTTTGAAAGTAAGTTATTAAGGAAGATTCTGCCAAATTATGTTCCATGGTTTAGATATGTAGATGATGTTCTCTGTCTTTGGCCAGTGACTTTAAATCTCAATGAATTCCTACCCAAACTTAATAATTTAATTCCCTATCAATTTTACAGTTGAAATAGAAAAAGATTCTTCGATCCCTTTTTTAGATGTTTTAATATATAGGTCTGGAAAAAAGTTTAAGTACAATGTTTACAGAAAACCCACTAATAATTGTTCCTATATACATTATTATTCTGATCACCACATTAATGTAAAACGATCCGCTCTTTCTACTTTGTTTCTAAGAGGCCTACGAATTTGTAGCCCTGAGTTTATTGACGATGAAATTAGTATAATATACAAAATTGCTTTTGATTTAAAATACCCAAAGAACTGCATAGATAAGTCCTTAAAAATGGCAAAGAAAACCTTCTACGAAGTAAAGGATAAGATTCCTTATAACACAAAAAATGTTTTAGTGTTACCATTCAGAGAAAATTTCCTCGAGCTCCCAAACCTGCTGAGGACTTTTAACGTAAATATTGCGTTCAAAAATTTAGATGTCATTAAGAATTCATTGATTAAGAACTCCCCTTTAAGTGAACATGGGTGTGTATATAAAATCCCTTGCACAATATGTAATAAATTTTACATTGGCCAAACTGGTAAGACTCTTGAGTTACGTATTAAACAGCATCAATACAGTATAAGAAGTGGCCAGGAATCTAACGCCATTTTCATTCACGTAAGAGATTCTAATCATCCCATTGATTGGAAAAATGCTTCCAAATTAAAGTTTAGTAAATCTATTGTTAGCAGAAATATATTGGAATCAAGTGTGATCAAGAATAATGCGGATTTGGTCTTTAATATTAGCCCTGGGTTGTACAAAAGATTCGTACATTGTCAGTAAGTTGGCAATGGGCCTATTGTTTTCTTAATTGCATTTTTTGCCTCTTAATGGTTTGCCCTGGTTAAATAAATATTATTGTAAGAACTGTTAACATTCTTATGTGTCTAGTTTAATTGTAATATTTCTTTCGTGTATAATCTTTGGTTGCTGGGTGGTTTATTGGATATTTGAAGTGGGTTGCTGTTGGGATAACTATTTTTTCCAGATTGTTTGTTGAAATTTTGTAATAATCTGTAAGACGATGGCAACTTTCCCTTTGTTTTCATTAATTTCGGGCCTTTTAATTTTTCCTATTTCAATTAAATATTAGTGTTAATAACCATTATAATAATTTTTTTTTTAGGTTTTCTGTACTGGTGTTTTGTCTAATTTCATCTGTATAGTAATTAATCAGCCTACAGATTATGTTTTCTATTTGTTATCTACGTCATCTATTTGTTTTTCATTAAATTCTTGCCTATTAATTGCCTGTTTTAATTAAATGTTAATAACCATTATAATAATTTTTGTTCTCTGTATTGGTTTTCTTTTTGTCTAATTTCATCTATACAGTATATATTTTTTATTCAGTTATTTAGCTGCCTACAGATTATGTTATCAATTTGGGGAAAAAAATCTTTAGAGGGCTTTAAGGCCTTTAATTTGAGGTGCCAATTGTGAATTTTTTGCTTGTCTATTTAACTCAAATACTTTGTAATCTCCGTCTATTTTCTGTTCCTCCTTGATAATGTGAATATATCACGAAAGCGCTCGGACTTTGTGTTTCCTTTTCCTTGTGGTTGTTTGCTTATTAATAAGGTCACGTGTTATTTTGTGATTCTAGTGCATATATATATATATATATATAAGGCTTCATTATATATATATATATATATATATATATATATAAGGCTTCATTTCTGAAATAGTATATTAGATTTCAGAAATATTGTATCTGTGACGACTGATGGAACTTCGAGTATGATTGGAAAAAATGTTGGATTTGTTCAATTACTTAAACAAGAAGTGAAACACCCTTTAGTTGAATTTCATTGTATTTTACACCAAAAATCTCTTTGGGCAAAAAAAAGTTTAAAATCACTTGAAAATGTGATGTGTCTCGCGACAAAGATTGTCAATTTTATAGTTGCTCACGATCTTAACAAACGTCAATTTACCAAACTATTAGATGAGGTTGACTCTCAATTTTCAGGGTTAGTCATGTATAACAATGTCAGATCGTTAAGTTGTGGTCAAGTTTTGAATCGTTTTGTTGAATTGTTGGATGAAATAAGATATTTTTTGAATAAAAAGGACCATGAATATCCAGAACTGACTGACATGAATTGGTTGAATGACTTACATTTTTTCGCTGATTTCACATTGCATTACGATGCTTTAAATAAAAAGTTGCAAGGTCGCGGTTGTGTTGTATCATCAATATTTGAAAATATTAAAGCTTTTGTAAAAAAACTAAATATTTTGTCAAAAGATCTGGATGAAGAAAAATTGAAATATTTTCCATTATTGCCGAAACACTTCTTGACTTCAAAATATTCTGTAGACAATGAAGAAAATAAATCCGACGCGCTCAAAAAGTACTCTTCAATTCCGACAAATTGGTGCAACATTATAATTCATCCAATTCCCCCATACTATTCAATTTGAAGATCTTCAGTTATCAGCTTTTCATTGGCTTGACATTGGTAATTTAGAAATGGAATTAGTTGACTGCCAAGAAAGTGCCGTATGGAAGACTAAGTTTATTGATCTTAATCTGAAGTTACAAGAAAAGGAATTGGAATCGTCAATTTTGCGTGTAACCAGAGAACAACAATCAATAGAAAGAGTAGAGAATCTTATTCTTTCAGAATGGAACTCTTTACCAAACTCTTTTGAATCAATGAAAAAGCTAGCATTAGCTCTACTAACAATGTTTGGTTCATCTTATTCATGTGAACAGTTGTTTTCCTCCATGAATTTCGTCAAATCCACCACTAGGAATCGCCTTGGCACAGATATGAGTGCTGCATGTGTGAGACTAAAGACAACTAAATATAAACCTCGGATCAAAACATTAGCAGCTAAAATCCAACAAGTTTCTCACTAAAAATAGTAAGTAAATAAATTATTGTGATCCAATTTCGTTTTTTTTTAAATCAAAAGTAACAAAAATGACCCGCCAGCAAAAACGGTTCTCCACCATTGCTCTAGAGGCAACAATGATATGAGGTAATGATAAAAATATGAATACAGTGTTGTAACAAACAAACCGGACATTACAGTTCTCGTTTTGGACAACCCTTGCTAAATCTACGTTTTCTTAGGAAAAATATAACTTCAAAAATGTCTTAAAAATTCTCAAAAAACAAAAATACTTTTGCAACACTCCTTTACTTTTTGGAACAATGCACATCACCCTTAAATAGACTTTAATTTCATCTTTAAAAATAAGTCGCTGGAAACGCTATTCAGTTATAAGAAACAGACACAAACACTACAGTAATTCCTTCGATCATTTACTTAAATGTACAGTAAATGCTCACCGACTTACGTTGTAGCAGACCGGATGGCCACGAAAGCATTTTCACCAGAACGAATCAATACCTGAAGAAAATGGCCATTTCTGTTAAAAGGAATCAGATCACTGTTTCTCTAATAATCACCAACTGTCTTCATCTTCTTTCACTGCAAACGACAGACTGTTTTAAGGTCAACTTCCAGCACTTCACAGTTTGAAACCACTACACCTCTTAGACCCTCCTACTGTTGTCGGCCTGAGCCCCTCCGCACAATCAGTTGACGGTTATCGGCGTCGTATACACACCATTTGTTTCGTGTACCATCTCTTAGACAAAAACAGCTATCATGCATTACTCACTTATTTCTAGAACTTTATCAAATAAATCTTTAGATCATAACTTTTGTACTAAAAACTTAAAATTTTTGTGGTCTGCATTAAAATAACGCTCCTGTTTTTGACACAAACTATTACTGTTAATGACACTCATGAATGCATAAAAGAAAAAAGTTACTTTAATCTTTTGTTAAAAGTTAAATAGTTTTTATATAAACCTTTTTATCTATTAATAATAATTAATATCTGAAATAAAAAATTATGATTTTTTCAGTTCTGAAAGAGCCTTTTTGAAATCTGTTTGTGTATAAGCAAAAAGTCTCTTTCTGAATAATTAATATATAGTTCCGAATGACCTCATTAATATGCATGACCTTTCGTTGGGGATATTTTTGTCTCTGTATTCGTTATATTCTCTTTGCCTTTGATTATACAATAGACCCTCGCGGTTACGTCCTGAGAGAACCCCGTTAAGTGAACTTAATTTCTTATGGAGAAAGTGTACTTTTCCAAGTCGTTGTCATGAGATTGCACATCTGCGAGGTTAGCTATGCCTGTGAAGGTTTCGAGGTTTCTCCCGGGGTAACCTCACAGTGTAATTGAATAATTATTGCCCCGTTCGTGGGTGGATGTGTCGATATACGGAAGAGAAAGTTTTAGGTATTATTGTTGCAGACACTATTAAACCGAGTAAGTAATGTATCGAAGCGAGCAGAAAAGCAAATAGAATCTTAGGATTTATTGAATTGGGAGATCATTGGAATTTAAATCGGAGGAAATAATGCTAACATTATATAATTCCTTAGTAGGCCCCAACTTGGAATACTGCATTCACTTCTGGTCCCCATATTTACGACAGGACATAGATAGAATGGAGAGAGGGCTACTAAGAGGATTTCTAGACTCGGAAACAAACCATACGCTGCCCGTTTAGAAACGTTAAATTTATTCTCACTCGTAAAAATGCGCATTCGAGGAGATTTAATCCAGGTGTTTAAAATGATTAAACGTTTCGATAGTGTCGACGCCGAAAAAAATTTCACCTTCAGAAATACAGATGGAACTCTCAGTAATGGTTTTAAATTAGTGGGTAAACATTTTAATTCTAATGAAGCTAAACATTTTTTCTTCAATCGTATAGTTAATTTGTGGAATGGATTGCCAGCCAGCGTAGTTCAAAGTAATTCGGCCGAATCCTTTAAAAAGAGACTAGATGCTTATTTTGTCTTAAACCCCCAATTGGAAGCATTTGTTAGCGCTTAGAAGTATTGTAGAATTTTTAATTGGATTCCCTCCTCTATACTTTAAAATTTTCACTTTATCTTTAAATTTCTTTCCTTCTTTTCAACTTCTTTTCTCTGCTTTGCTTTAAAACTTTCACTTGTCTTTAAATTTTCTTACTTCTTTTAACCTTCCTTTTTAAACAGACAGTCTCGTAGGGACCAGCGGGTCTGTTGCTGTTTGGTGTCCTTTGTATTCCTTCGAATATTAATACACGTCTGGTGGCGCTGACATGACACGATGCTTTCCAAACCAATTTTATTCCCTGCAGCTGCCTGACTATTTTTAACTTCAAATTATTTCCCACTTACGGGTACTTTATATTTATGAGCGTGTGCCTATCACGAATTTTCAACGACAACTATGACTTTCACTGTCATTATAAAATAAAACAAAGTTTTAATATTTAATATTAAGTTTCACATATTGAATTAGGTTTCTCACATTATATAATTAATAAAGGAGAATATGGCCTAGCGCGAGACAACAATAGACTTCGGGCCCGAGGAAAGAAAGCACCCCCTACGAAGGCCCTAAGGGAGAAGTGAAGTGAATTTACTGTCTCAAATTCATCTTAAAAGTGGGCCCAGTTTCCGACGGGCACGAGTGGAAATATTAAAATGAAAATGACATGGGAGGGAAAATCCGATCTTCTGATGGCCTGCGTACGACCCTCTCTCTACAACAAACTGATCTCCACTCCCTGACCGATTGACTCTCGTTCTGCGCTGCGTTCTCTTTTCCCTTCTGCCTTAAGAAGTCGTATTTTCATCTCACATTGGAAAAACAATCTTTATTTTTTTTTCCATTTGATCTTGGAAATTAGAAACAATGTTAAAATACATTATATTATGAGTTTTAAAAAATCCTAACTATTTTACATTATTTAATTAACTTATGTTAATATTTGACAATATTAAATTATTTTTATTTCAAGTACTTTTTGGAACTAAGATTATTTACGAATGCATGATTTATTGAAATGGTGGTGTGGCATCACATGGTGTATTCTTTCACATTCCATTGGTTGAACAAAACAACGTCACATATTACAGTATAAACACGTTGAGACCTGTTCGGGTGTTTTCGTGCAAGCAGTCACTATTTTTTCCTAGGATTTATATTAGGCCTACGTGGAATTTATATCCTAACTAACTTATGTCTTTCAGTTACGTAAAAATTTTACTATATTTTATATTATTAATAAATCCCTAATCTTACAATCCCAACACCTGGGAGTACACCTAACCTTGCTACTGTTTTGGGGATGGTGTTAGAATTTTCTCCACCATCTTCTCGTCCGACCTTTCTTCGATGGAGGACGAGGGGAGCCACGATAGCTCTGAGGTAACTGAGGCGCATCTCCCCACGACAAAGTACAGGGCTATTGAAAATGATTTACCTGATTTCAAATGAGAATATTTTTTAATGTTACAAATACAGAGTGATTTGTGATACATCAACCAAAAGAAAAACTGTCCAAATTTTGTCTCTTACCTCATAAATGCTCCATGTGACTTCCCCTAGTTACACGAGCAACGTCGACACGATAGTCGAATTCCTCCCATACTCGCTCCAGCATGTCCGTTGTCACTGACTCTACGGCAGTAACAATGCGAGTTCGGAGCTCATCCAAAGATGTGGGCAACGGTGGCACGTACACAGTATCCTTAACGTACCCCCAAAGGAAGAAGTCGCACGGTGTAAGATCCGGCGACCGATTTACAGCTCGAAAACTGCAACACACAAAACGCCTTCTGCTGTGCGGACGCCATTTTCACACTGACTGTTTGTTGCTAGGCTAGGCCACGGCGTGACTTTGGAGCCCTCTCGCGGTGATCTTGTAAAACTCGGAGATTTCCTCTTTCATTTGGTGTATGCCCGTTGATGCACGGTTGATAGGTACGGAAGTATTCTCAGTTGAAATCGGATGAATCAGTTTGAATAGCCCTGTATTATGGGCAAATCATGCGCGTCGCGAGATTTTCTTTCGGCGGTGTTATATCGAAACTTATCGTTTTATATAGAATTTTGTGCCACAAATTTCCAACGGCATAAAAATGAAACCGTGTAATGTGAGACCGCGTAAGGCGAGGGTCTACTTATTCTTTCTTTTGTAGCTCATCAGTTAGAATAATTGGATATATATATATATATATATATTATATATATATAATATATATATATATATATATATAACGTGTGTGTATGTGTGAATCTATTCACTGTACGTTCATTTGAAACAATGCATGAAAAATTCCGATTTTTATACTCTCAACACAAGTACACTTAATCATTGTAAGAAAATATAAATGCTACAATTAATTAATGCTAATGAAAATCAAGTTAATGACAGTAATAGTGGCATTAATAAATTATCCTGCCGCAAATAATGAAAATGATGATACTACAATGAATGATGAAACAAACAATTGGGAAGTGTGTATGAACAATTGTTTTAGAATCTTTTTAGGCTGCGACCCAAATTCTGGTGGAGGGGCTAACTCGTTCACTCGTAATAGATAATAAAATAAATAAATAATGGCAAAATGATTACAAATAACATAAATAAATTATAAATGTCAATTTAATGACCTAATCAAAATGGCTTGGCGACCCAACTTTGGGTCGTGACCCAGGGGTTAAGAAGCACTGTTTTAGAATAATAGAAATTTATAATTTTTTAAAATAAAAATTAAGAATTTATATCACGTCCAGATTTAAAAGTATTTCAAATGCCTTTGAAGTGCATCAAATGTGATTGCTTTTAAATGCAAAATAAACTGTGTACCGCTAAATCCTCGAAACCGGGTCATATGCCAATGACCGCATTTTTATGATCTCTCTTAATAGCAGAAGAGCTGGAAAGGGCAAGTAATGATACTCCATGATAATCATTATCTAATTAACTAATGCGTATATATATATTATATATATATATATATATATATATATATATATATATACACGCGTATATGTAGGAGCATAACGGAAAATTCCTTTTCCTCGCCTCCCATACATGGCTGTAAAACTCCAAACACGTGGGCAAGAACAGCCCACAAAGGAACGCTTATTTTATTTTGTTCCCCCCCCCACAAATGCTTGTCAAATCTAAGCGTCACCGGAGCTTATAGCGTCACCCGAGCCTATAAAAGTGCTAGTCCACTTTAGGTCGCCCTCATTTGCCCAAGCACCTTAAACAGAAAAAACAAACAAACATTTGCCCAAATTGCCCTCTTCTCGCATGTTAACTTCACATCTCGTTCTCCATCTTTAGTTACGTAACACCACTCGAACTTAGCTGGCCGCCGTCTTTCAAAACTCCGTTCAAGAATACACGAAGTTGATCATCTCTGTTTAGGCCTACTACTATTCCCCCCCCCCCGGAAGCAACCTCACTTCTGCAAGATTCAACTTACGTCATCCGTCCAGCTTTTGGCCTCACTCAACATTCATCCATTTCGACCTGCGAATATTCATTTTCTTTCAACGATTTTTTCATCACCCAAACTGGTGTAGGCCCTTCCGTCTTCAGAATTATCTTCGTCGAAACCCAGTTCTGTAAACCTGGGCTACCGCATATTCCGTCGTGCTAAACTACTTTTGCGTAGCCTACAAACTACAAACTCACTATACTCTCAGCCTGTCTGAATAGGCTCTTCAAAAGTGTTTTCAGTACCGTTCAATCCAACTCACCACTACAACCGCAGTTAGGCCTAAACCATTTCTGTACCAATACCGTATTGTTATTACCTCAGTTATTACTTACTTATTATTGTTGTGTTAAATACCGTATATCTCATTACCTTAATTATTGTTTCTTGTGACTATTGTAGCATTTAACTCTTATATTGTATAAAAATCACTGCTTATTGTTAATAATTAATCAGTCATTGTAATATTGCACAATTACCATATATCATAAATAATTGTTAATCACTGTGAACAAATAGTTCATTTATTTTTCTAATTAAACGAAAACAACAAAGCCCTTTTTATCTCCTCTGTTAAATATTATTTATTTGATCTGAAAAGATCTGGTGACCCAATAACATTTCATTTCATTTTACTTTATGTATTATAGTGGGCCTAACGTCGCATAGGCTCATATATATATATATATATATATATATATATATATATATATATATTAGGGTGACAACTTCTTATAGGGATAAAATTTGAAATTCAAAACAATTTGCCGGCCATTTGTCCAATGCTGCCACCCTATGAGGAAACACCGTAGACGAAATCTGATGGAATTCGGGAAGCATTTAGGGGTGCCTCGAGTCACATGAATGAAACTGTCGCGCGGAAGAAATTTCAAGAATGAACGAGTTTCGACAACGCTTCAAAAACAAAAATGTTTCGAGAATGCAAGTGTATTATATAATTTAATAGAATTGTTTCCTTTATTTCATACTATAGATTATGCAAATCGATTAATTTATTTCATTAAATTAAAATTTTCATAAATAAATCGTTAAATAATATGATGTGTATCAATCTTTGGATAATCAGCTTTTGGTGCTTCAAGTTCATTTTGCATACAACTGCCTGACTGAAAACAACGCTTAGAAGTTCTCTCCCGATTCTTTTAAGATATCTAAGGTAATATTTTTTATTTTGATACATTGATTATATTATTATTGGAAATTGTTCTAGAAAAGTTTCATTAATTGTTGGCATAGTTTGATGTTTAAATTATATAAATTTGGAACTGAATTTGATTTCCTATGATAATATATATACGAGTATATAAATATATATACAGGGCCGTCGAGAGGGGGGTCAGGGGGGGCCAGTGCCCCGGGGCACCAACCTCAAGCCAATATTACTTTTGAAAATATTGAGCTGGAATCTTCTTCTACGTCTGAAGCACCAAGTTCTGCGCCATCATCTGAAGACTCACCGCCCGCCTCTCCTGAAAAACGCAAGTGTTATGCTCGTGGCACTATCCAAGTCATCACTCCCGAATTGGCAAGTACATTGGATCGCACAGGAATCAGTCATCGTTCAGCACACCGGATTATCGACGCTATGGCTAGAAGCCTCGGCCATAACTCACAAAAACTCGCGCTCAACTATGAAACCATTAGAAAATCACGAGAAAGGCTCCGTTCGGCGACGGCAGAAAAGATTAAACAAAGGTTCACACCCAACGAAGTGCTCACTGTTCACTGGGACGGAAAAATTCTACCAGACGATGAAGGTGGTCGGTGTGACCGACTAGCCATTTTCGTAACCGGAGTTGATACCGAGAAGCTCTTGGGTGTACCTAAGCTGACATCAGGAACGGGTGAGGTCATTGCCTCGGTGATACATGCTGCGCTCAAAGAATGGAATGTGTCAGAAAAGGTATCAGCTATGAGCTTCGACACTACAGCTTCAAATACTGGTTACTTGTCTGGGGCATGCGTAATTTTGGAGCAGAAACTCGGCCGCCGACTCTTATGCCTTGCATGTCGCCATCACATCCTAGAACTTGTCGTTGAGAAGGCGTACATGGAATGCATGGGACCATCATCTGGTCCAGATATCCTCCTATTCTCCCGCTTCAAAGAGACGTGGAATACAATTTGCCAAGATAAGTACAAGACCCTGTCAGACCTTCCATCGAGTCTGAATGAGAATCGAGAAGAACTGATCGCTTGCTGGAATCTATATCTGACAAAACATCAGCCGAGGGATGATTACCGTGAATTCTTGGAGTTGTCGATTACAATCCTTGGAGGTAATTTACCTAACTTTAGGTTTCGGCGACCTGGAGCACTTCACCGAGCACGTTGGATGGCAAAAGTAATTTATTCATTAAAAATCCTGCTGCTTTCCCATCAGTTCAGACTTACAACTCATGAAATGTCTGGCTTAAAACGATTTGTATTTTTTGCCCTGGAGTTATATGTCAGCGCGTGGTTCACGGCCAGCAGTCCTTCATCTGCTCCCGCGAACGATTTGAAGCTTCTTCAAGACCTAGCAAAGTACCACGATGAAAAGATCTCAGCATCCTGCCTTAGTGTCCTCGGTCGTCACTTATGGTACCTCAGCGAGTACTTGATTGGTCTCGCACTCTTTGATAAAGGTATGAATGCAACGACGAAAAAGAATATCGCTCGATCAATCCTCGAAAAAGAAGCTGCTGAAGATCCTCCAAAGCGAGCCCCAATACCTGCTGTTTCTTCCATTTCAACAAAGCAGCTCTCAGACTTTGCCTCGAAAGGATCAAAGCTTCTCTTTGAACTTCTAAAAATTAATGATGGTTTCTTGTCCAAGGAACCAGAGACCTGGCCGGACGACGAAGATTTCAAGACTGGTTTGACTATAGTTGAAGGACTAAAAGTCGTCAATGACATGGCAGAGAGGGGAATTGCCTTGATCCAGGCCTTCAATACAAAGATTACGAAGAATGAAGAACAGCGCCAACATCTCTTGCAGGTTGTTGAGGATCATAGGAAGTCTCAGCCTGGTACATTGAAAAAGGGGTATGGCTTGAGGAAAAGCAAGAATTAATGGGTGGTCTACAATTGAATGAAAGACACCCTGGAATATATTTAGTAAATATATTATTTACTTATTACGATTGGAGTACGCCTGCACTTAAACCTTATGAACTAAAACTAACGTTTATTTACATTAATTAAAAAAAATATTAATTTATTTTTACTAGGTAATGAATAATTAATTTTTGTTATAAGGAGAATTATTTACCTCACTTGAGACACCCTTAAATATTAACTGAATGACCTAATATTTACAGTACATTGTTTTCTCATGTAGTAGCAGCATTGAACAAATGGCCAATAAAAAACTCCAACTTTCGATTTTTATTGTCACCCTAATATATATATATATATATATATATATATATATATATATATATATATATATATATATAAATAATATATATATATATATAAATAATATATATATATATATATATATATATGCACTAAAATCACAAAATAACACGTGACCTTATTAATAAGCAAACAACCACAAGGAAAAGGGAACACAAAGTCCGAGCGCTTTCGTGATATATTCACATTATCAAGGAGGAAGAGAAAATAGACGGAGATTACAAAGTAAATGAGTTAAATAGACAAGCAAAAAATTCACAATCGGCACCTCAAATTAAAGGCCTTAAAGCCCTCTAAAGATTTTTTCAATTGATAACATAATCTGTAGGCAGCTAAATTACTAAATATAAAAAAGAAATATACTGTATAGATGAAATTAGACAAAAAAACCAATACAGAGAACAAAAATTATTATAATGGTTATTAACACTAATATTTAATTAAAACAGGCAATTAATTGGCAAGAATTTAATGAAAAACAAATAGATAACGTAGATAACAAATAGATAACATAATCTGTAGGCTGCTAAATTACTATACAGCCTGGAAAAAATTGTTTTCCCAAAAGCAACCCAGTTCAAAAGTCCAATAAACCCCCCAACCAAAGATTATACACGAAAGAAATATTACAATTAAAATAGACACATAAAAATGTTAACAGTTCTTACAATAATATTTATTTATTTAACCAGGGCAAACCATTAAGAGGCAAGAATGCAGTTAAGAAAACAGTAGGCCCTTCGCCAGCTTTCTGACAATGCACGAATCTAATTTGTACAACCCAGGGCTAATATTAAGGACCAAATCCGCATTATTCTTGATCACACTTGATTCCAATATATTTCTGCTAACAATAGATTTACTAAACCTTAATTTGGAAGAATTTTTCCAATCAATGGGATGATTAGTATCTCTTACGTGAATGAAAATGGCGTTAGATTCCTGGCCACTTCTTATACTGTATTGATGCTGTTTAATACGTAACTCAAGGGTCTTACCAGTTTGGCCAATGTAAAATTTATTACATATTGTGCAAGGGATTTTATATACACAACCATGTTCACTTAAAGGGGAGTTCTTAATCAATGAATTCTTAATTACATCTAAATTTTTGAACGCAATATTTACGTTAAAAGTCCTCAGCAGATTCGGCAGATCAAGGAAATTTTCTCTGAATGGTAACACTAAAACATTTTTTGTGTTATAAGGAATCTTATCCTTTACTTCGTAGAAGGTTTTCTTTGCCATTTTTAAGGACTTATCTGTGCAGTTCTTTGGGTATTTTAAATCAAAAGCAATTTTGCATATTTTACTAATTTCATCGTCAATGAACTCAGGGCTACAAATTCGTAGGCCTCTTAGAAACAAAGTAGAAAGAACGGATCGTTTTACATTAATGTGGTGATCAGAATAATAATGTATATAGGAACAATTATTAGTGGGTTTTCTGTAAATATTGTACTTAAACTTTTTTCCAGACCTATATATTAAAACATCTAAAAAAGGGATCGAAGAATCTTTTTCTATTTCAACTGTAAAATTGAATCTAAACCATGGAACGTAATTTGGCAGAATCTTCCTTAATAACTTACTTTCAAAAAACTCCATATATAAGTTACTCAAAAAGTTTAAGTACAATATTTACAGAAAACCCACTAATAATTGTTCCTATATACATTATTATTCTGATCACCACATTAATGTAAAACGATCCGTTCTTTCTACTTTGTTTCTAAGAGGCCTACGAATTTGTAGCCCTGAGTTCATTGAAGATGAAATTAGTAAAATATACAAAATTGCTTTTGATTTAAAATACCCAAAGAACTGCACAGATAAGTCCTTAAAAATGGCAAAGAAAACCTTCTACGAAGTAAAGGATAAGATTCCTTATAACACAAAAAATGTTTTAGTGTTACCATTCAGAGAAAATTTCCTTGATCTGCCGAATCTGCTGAGGACTTTTAACGTAAATATTGCGTTCAAAAATTTAGATGTAATTAAGAATTCATTGATTAAGAACTCCCCTTTAAGTGAACATGGTTGTGTATATAAAATCCCTTGCACAATATGTAATAAATTTTACATTGGCCAAACTGGTAAGACCCTTGAGTTACGTATTAAACAGCATCAATACAGTATAAGAAGTGGCCAGGAATCTAACGCCATTTTCATTCACGTAAGAGATACTAATCATCCCATTGATTGGAAAAATGCTTCCAAATTAAGGTTTAGTAAATCTATTGTTAGCAGAAATATATTGGAATCAAGTGTGATCAAGAATAATGCGGATTTGGTCCTTAATATTAGCCCTGGGTTGTACAAATTAGATTTTCGTGCATTGTCAGAAAGCTGGCGAAGGGCCTACTGTTTTCTTAACTGCATTCTTGCCTCTTAATGGTTTGCCCTGGTTAAATAAATAAATATTATTGTAAGAACTGTTAACATTCTTATGTGTCTATTTTAATTGTAATATTTCTTTTCGTGTATAATCTTTGGTTGCTGGGGGTTTATTGGACTTTTGAACTGGGTTGCTTTTGGGAAAACAATTTTTTCCAGACTGTTTGTAGAAATTTTGTAATAATCTGTAAGACGATGGCAACTTTCCCTTTGTTTTCATTAATTTCGGGCCTCTTAATTTCCTACTTCAATTAAATATTAGTGTTAATAACCATTATAATAATTTTTGTTTTCTGTACTGGTGTTTTGTCTAATTTCATCTGTATAGTAATTTAGCAGCCTACAGATTGTTATCTATTTGTTATCTACGTTATCTATTTGTTTTTCATTAAATTCTTGCCAATTAATTGCCTGTTTTAATTAAATATTAGTGTTAATAACCATTATAATAATTTTTGTTCTCTGTATTGTTTTTTTTTGTCTAATTTCATCTATACAGTATACTTCGTTTTTATATTTAGTAATTTAGCTGCCTACAGATTATGTTATCAATTGAAAAAATCTTTAGAGGGCTTTAAGGCCTTTAATTTGAGGTGCCGATTGTGAATTTTTTGCTTGTCTATTTAACTCATTACTTTGTAATCTCCGTCTATTTTCTGTTCCTCCTTGATAATGTTAATATATCACGAAAGCGCTCGGACTTTGTGTTTCCTTTTCCTTGTGGTTGTTTGCTTATATATATATATATATATATATATAAATAAAATATATATATATATATATATATATATATATATATATATATATATATATATATATATAAATAATATATATATATATATATATATATATATATATATATATATATATATATATGTGTGTGTGTGTGTGTGTGTGTGTGAAATACACATTTGTATATTTCTGACCTTAATACCACACATAAATAGAAAACACTTATTATTTCGATGAAATGCCTTAATCTTCTAACGTATCAAGAACTTAGGCTACGTCGTGGCCAATGTCGTAATACCGCTGCCTGTCGATCAGTGAATCTAAACGACATTAGGTCTGGAGAGTAGTTGGATGGTGGACAGTCTTATGTGTTCAGATTATGTAACGACCCGTTGTACATCGGATCCCACGTAAAGCTGTAGGTCCCCTTCGTCATATGACCTTAGATGTTGCGAAAGTATAAAAAAAATACCTTCATAGTTAATTTTGTAATTTCTCTAAATTACAAACTTTTAAAGACGATTGCACATCCAGAAGGTTGTCAAGATCGGTTTACCAACGGAAAACACACACATTGAATCATAGCATTTTAATAAAGCTTTCAGAACACCTAACAGATAACCTAATCCTTAAATTTACACTTAAGAAATAAGGGGGGAGGGAATTCATCTTAATACGTTTAACTAAATTTACAAAAGCGATATTTTCAATTTTCAAGAAAAAATTTCCAAACTGACTACAAATTAGAAATCTTGGATTACCTGAAGTTCAAGGCCCCCAGCCTCAATTACCAGATGATATCTTCGTTAAAACTAACGAAAATATCACGAATTAACCTAACCATTCGTCAAGGGCGTACAGTTGACCTAACCGGGCATTCAGTTTAATTTATTATTATATTTAATACTGTAAAGCTAAAAACAAGAATACATGGGGGCCCCGATCTTCAGGTGATCCGAAATCTTTATAAATATGCAATAATTAGATTGTTACAGTTTCGTGGAAAAAAGTTCGCCTTAAAACAATTTCTTTGAATATTTATTCTCGTTGGTTTCAGTTATAAAATTTCAGGAACAAAACCCAGTTATTACTAATCTGTAATTTTTTGTGCTTTTCAGAAACTTCATGTTTCTAGGCGAACTTTTTTCCAAAATTGTACCAATCCAATTTAACCCTTTCATTACCAGTAGGACTGTAATTTCCCGCCAGAAATAATAATATATATAGTACTAAAATGCATTTTTTTTTCAAAATGCTCCTCCCTATTTACAGTATATAGGTTTAGTTTAATTGTCGGAAAAGGAACCCAAAATGTGCGTAATGTAAGTGATTAGTTAAAAAAATACTTGGATTTGAATAACAATAAATCTTGTACAATTTTGTTTAACTCTTTGACGCCGAGTTTTTGTTGGGTTAAGTCTGAACGAATGTATTTGAAACGGTTAAAGTTTGACGTATGGTGACCCATACGTCAAGGAAAAATTACGTTAAGAAAAAAATATTCACGAACGAAACGGTTAAAGTATTTCCCATAATAATTTCCCTTAATAAAAAAAAATACGCTGAAGACGGAGACGAAAATACCATAAAATTACATCGACGTTCGATTCGTGAATGAAAAAAAACACCAAAACTTGGAATCGAATAATAATTTAACAAACTCTATAAAACCGAAAGACACGATTAAAACTCTTTGGAAAACTTAAATGTGAAAGAATCGTCTTAAGATGTTTTTTAAACTTTTATCGCTTTTAATTCCTTCTAAGTATGGTTTAATCTAAAAGGGGTTGACTTGATTTGGGCTTGAATTAAGATCATTTGCAATGCTAATTCACGGTCATCTTCGGGTACTGCTTGAGTGGAAAGTGGTTCATGGAAGTACATCATTGGTCGAATAAATAATCTCAAAGTATTTGCTTTAGTGGAAGTTCTTAACTGAAGGGCATTAGCGTTGTGTTTTATACATATACAGTACACCCATATACATGTACTGTACATGTGTACGGAAGTATTACGCCCGAACGCGCATGATTTTCATACTGCTACATAACTACTCCTACCAGGATTCGAACCCAGACCTCTTCAGTAGAAGTTGCGGGGGGTGATCACTCAGCTACGACTAAGTCAAGAGGTCCAGGGTTCGAACCTTGATAGGGCTTAATTTTGCAGTATACGTGGTGTTCACAAATTAACTTTACAAATTCAATTGATATTTAACTGAATTGGTAAAGATAATTTATGGACACCCTGTACGTAAATACACATTTAAAGGTTTGTTCGTATCCACAAAGAAACAATTTAAGGATGAAAAAACTTAAATTATTATTTTGTTGCCAATCCTTTCGTAACAAAAGGGCATTTCTTCAGTCATACTTCATAAATAATAATTAATCAGTCCGGAGGGCTAGAACCTAAAATAGCGCTCACGCTAATTAATATGGACTATTCAGCTAACTCCTGGATAATTATTACCGGAACCATAGGGAGTCGAACCTCCGACTTCAGTGTCTTCACTTCACTCACAGGTAAATAGTGTTACCCACTGAGCTACGGTCACTGGCTCTTCATAAATAACCCTTAACCCAAACATTACTCTTCAACAAATATACTCCGAGGTTTCATCAGTAAAATATACGAGTACCAACCTTCCGTCATTACGAATACACACACTGTGAAAACAAATAAAAGATGTTTTCAGTAGTTATATCTTATATTACGGCTATACCAGCTTCAAAATGAAATCTGATCCTTGTTCTACAGTATATTCATCTCATACACTCTCTATCCCCGAGTCAACTGTCAGTTCATTTCCACTAACATTCACCATTGAAAAAGACATTTCACCCACATGGAAATCCATACCCAATTCCGTTATCTATGTCTTACATTCATTTTCATTGTACTGTATGTCAAGCATATATATATACAGGGTGGGCGGAAAGTAGCTCCCTATTTTGGATTGGTAAAAAAATACGTATATTATTCATTTATTTCAGAAAAAATAATATGAAAAGGTAGGCATACATGGTAGGTTTTCTCTAAAATTCAATGTGGGCTCCAACTCTTTCCACCAGCTTCTGGAGCCGCCCAGGAATGGCGTCCACTGACTTTAGCAGGAACTCCGGCGGGATGGAGGACATGACTTCCCGAATTCGGTCCTCCAGTTCTTCCAATGTCCTCGGTTTGGTGCGGTAGACTTCTTCCTTTACCCACCCCCAAAGAAAGAAGTCGCACGGTTACCGCTGAAAAACGGCAGAATCGGTTCAGTGTAACGGTGTGGTGTGGTATGACCTCAGATCAGGTTGTGGGCCCGTTCCTTCTGCGCAACACCATGAATGCTGAGCGGTACCTTGCTATGTTGCGAAACGAGGTCTGGCCGGTTGTCAGCACATGGGAGAACATCGACGATCTGATATTTATGCAAGATGGCGCCCCTCCGCACTTCGCTCTTGTTGTCCGTGAGTGGCTGGATGCCCACTTCCCTGGGCGTTGGATGGGTCGTCGTGGTCCACATCAATGGCCAGCCAGGAGCCCCGACTTGACACCGTGCGACTTCTTTCTTTGGGGTGGGTAAAGGAAGAAGTCTACCGCACCAAACCGAGGACATTGGAAGAACTGGAGGACCGAATTCGGGAAGTCATGTCCTCCATCCCGCCGGAGTTCCTGCTAAAGTCAGCGGACGCCATTCCTGGGCGGCTCCAGAAGCTGGTGGAAAGAGTTGGAGCCCACATTGAATTTTAGAGAAAACCTACCATGTATGCCTACCTTTTCATATTATTTCTTCTGAAATAAATGGATAATATACGTATTTTTTTACCAATCCAAAATAGGGAGCTACTTTTCGCCCACCCTGTACTATATATATATATATATATATACCAGATTATGTAGCGACCCGTGGTTCGGATCCGACGTAAAGCTGTAGGTCCCCTCCGTCATATGACCTCAGATGTTGCGAAGGAGGTTAAACAGCCCAATTAAAAAAATATATATGTATATGGGAATGAACTCAGAATGGTTCCCTGAGTTTTTTTGATACACACAGACCGTGCATGAAACAAGGAACTCTTCTAGAAAAATTAAATCCATTATAGTCCAAATAAGTAATGGTAAATGACAAATACTATAGTTTTTTCTTATTCATGATGCTAGCCCGACGCGGGCAACAGGTCACTCGCAAAGAGGTCCCAAAAATATAGCTTCCCGCACCAGCTATCTGCAAAGCAGATAGGATCCAGCTTTGGGACATGATCTAGGGTTTAAAGCAGCCTAGCCCAGCTACATTTAGAACCTCAATATAAGCAAAAGACTCCCCGCCTTCACGTCAGATTGAATACATCAAAGAAAAAGGGGTAACTATTATATTTTTAGCTAAAAAACAAAACTTAAACCTCAACTGTCAGAATTGAGCGTCCACTTTTCAAGGCACATCGGAATATAGTGGATTTAATTATCCTAGAAGAGTTCCTTGTTCCATGCACGGTCTGTGTACATCAGTAGTATAGCCGCAAAAAGGTAGAGTGCAGGAATGTTGCAATGTTGCAAGAGTTAATGATCAAATGTTGCAAAGGGGGTAGGGTGTTGCAAAGGGGTGGGGGTATGAAACAACTCAATGTTGCAAAGGGGGTGGGGGGATGCTGCAGGTGCAACAAGGGGTCATGAAACTTGGAGGAGGCGTTATACCCCAAGAGAAAGACAGGAGAAGGAGAGAAAGGCAGAGAGGTGTTCACCTGGCAGGAGCCAAGTTCATAATAACGCTTCAGCTGACCCGCCGTCCTCTTATAGACTCCTAATCAGCCAGTTGGCTTAATCAGCTAGTTGGCTTAGAAGGAGCCAAGGGGGAGGGGTACACCTGAAGGGGGGAGAGGGGAGGGATCTTCGTGGGGAGAAGGAAGGATGACCTCCCTCCAAAGGGGTTGCCTTAGCCTAAGAGTGAAAGGTTAGACGGAGGAGGACTTTGGGGGGACAAGGTGGGATGTCCTAACCCCCCAAAGGGAAACTAAGCTAAGTCTTAACCTAAGAAGGGAAGGAGAGAGTTCTTTATTCACCCGAAGTTCGCATCAAACTACCAGCTCCGAAGCCAAGCGGGTCTTATGTAGATGATGGTTGAGTTGCCAGATACCATTTTTTCTTTTAATTGTACAGGTATACATTATTAGGGAGAGTTGCTAGATACTATTTTAATTCGTTACCAAAGCCTACAGACTTAAAATCGAAATTGACAAAAGGAAAATGATTATTAATTAAATAAATAGAATTTGCCTTCTACTGCATAAAAATAATATAATACGTACAATCGTCAAAATAATAGTTCAGACGAAATACACACACACACACACACACACACAAATGAACAACTTTCTCCTTACCTTATACACACACACACACACACACACACACAAACACACACACACACACCTCTGTATATATTATGTGACTGAAAATCAGAAAAAATGCTAAAAGTATATTAATTTAAAGCAAATGAATTTTCTCCTTTTAAGAGAATCAATTATTAAAACCAACATTAACAATATAAGAAATTAATTATTAAACGCCGTTTTATTTAGTTTCAGTTATTAAAACGAATCCAAAATATAAACTCTTAGAATGTCTTGTATATAATCTTTGATGTGATGAGGAGTGAGTGGAGCAGAACGCCAAAGAAACACACCCGTTTACCCCGAGGCCTTTTTAAAAGGTACGCGAAGAAATTTGGTTCAACTTCCTCTCTATCCAAGCGTTTGTCTTGTAAAAAAAAAAAAAATGTTTTTATTAAATGCGTTGATTACACTGGTATGCATCAATTTTGCTGTCAAGGGTTTTGTACGTGATTCTTATAGAGCTTTTCCTGCTGATTTCGAATCTGCAATCCGTTTTTCTCAATCAGCTCAGGTTATCCGGCTATGGCCTCATAAGTAAAATAGAATTTTTCGTGATTTTGTCAAAGCGGAATTGGAACAGTAACATCTATCATCACTTGTTTCACTTGTATAATATCTTTTTTTACTTTTCAGGCATATAGATAAAATATTTCATAAAGAATAGAGCGTGTAAAAATGATCCCAATACATTCTGCTACATATGTGGGACGGTTACCATGCCAAATAACCAGTCCCAAATCACTAAATTTGTGAAGACAATGTATAGAGCATACTTTGGAATTTGGAATTAAGCTAGGGGACCAGGACAAAAATTTCGCCCCTCATATGTGCTGCAAGACGTGCATTGAAAATTTGAGAAGATGGAGCAAAGGCAGAGCGAAATCTTTGCCTTTTGGAATTCCCATGATTTGGAGAGAAGGAAAGGATCACGTGACAGATTGCTATTTCTGCATGACAAACCTCCAAGGTGGGCTTATAAATTTATTTTTCTTAAATATTTTGAAATCCTCGTATGAAACTTGACATAATATTCACCATAATGTAATATTCACCATATATAGCATAATATTCACCATAATGGTAATCATACATTTACATATACATATTGTTATAGAAAATACATTTACACATATATATTGTTATACAAGTTACATTTACATATACAATGATTGTATATTTTCTTTCTTTTTCATTCATATTGTCCCCGAAGGGACAATATGAATGAAAAGAAAGAAAATATACAGACTCCATCGACCTATTTCATATCTTACAGACCGCAGCCTTCCGTCACGAGCCGCCACTGTCTGAATGCTTCTTCTATTTCATATGCAAGTTTTATATCCATGTTTCTGTGTTTCTATTTTCAGGAGTTAACAAGAAGAATAAACACATTGTTGTATACCCTGACATTCCTTCTGCTATGAGACCTGTACCCCATGGTCCTGGAATTCCAATACCCGACCCACCTCAAACCTGGACTTCGATGATTCTGATGATGAATCAATGACCAATGCCAATGACCAGTCCCAGTCGTATATACACCTCAAAATACCGCTTCAAATGAGCCGAGGCCTCTCAACCAGGCCAAACTTAATGATCTTACCAGGGATTTAGGACTTGCCAAATTAGCTGCCGAGATCTTGGGCTCACGACTTCGAGAGGACAACTTGCTGGCTCCGCGAACAACATTCTCCTGGTATAGGAAACGAGAGGAAGAATTCCGCAAGTTTTTGCAGTGCACGAAAATACCTCTTCCTTAGTGTACTGCTGCAATGTTGAGGGGCTAATCGAATCCTTGGGCCTGCCATATAACGCATCAGAATGGAGGCTATTTATAGACTCGTCTAAACGAAGTTTGAAAGCAGTACTTCTCAACATTGGGAATAGGGTTGCATCAGTCCCTGTAGCACATTCCGTACAACTTACTGAGAGCTACGATAACATGAAAATTTTACTGGATGCTCTCGTATACGACCAACATAACTGGAGGATCTGTGGAGATTTGAAGGTAATACTAATATCATAAGTAAACTATCTATTGCTATTGACTATGTTGTTTTTCCAAAGGTTATTTGAGAGCGTATAAGAACACTTAACTTCCCCACAGAAGTGATACAGTCCAATGCATAGATTTTTTTATCTGATAGAACAAATTCTCTAAATTCTTTAAATATTTTCATTTTTTTTTCAGATTGTGGCATTTGTATTGGGAATGCAAGGGGGATACACGAAATACCCATGTTTCCTCTGCAAATGGGATAGCCGAGCGGATGAGAAGCACTATGCACAGCGTGAATGGGCATCCAGAGAGAATTTTGAACCTGGGTCGCATAATGTCGTTTCAGTGCCCCTTGTACCACCAACAAAAATTTTGCTCCCACCACTTCATATTAAGCTGGGCTTGATGAAAAATTTCATCAAATCAATGAATAAGGAGGGTTCAGCATTCCGATATCTCGAGAGTAAATTTCCTCATATATCTGATGCTAAACTAAATGCTGGGGTTTTTGATGGTCCTCAAATTCGAACGTTGATCAAGGATACTCAGTTCGAAAACGCAATGACTCCAACTGAGAAGAATGCCTGGCAGGCATTCAAATCAGTTGTCACTGATTTTCTTGGCAAGCGTAGAAGTCCAGAATACGAGTCCGTTGTCGAAAACTTGATGGAAGCTTTCAAAGCTCATGGGTCGCGCATGTCCATAAAAATGCACTTTTTGTGGTCCCACTTGGACTATTTTCCTGAAAATTGCGGGGATTATAGTGAGGAACAGGGTGAACGATTTCACCAAGATATCAAAATAATGGAAGAGAGGTACCAGGGAAACTGGGATATCAATATGCTGGCGGACTATTGCTGGTGTTTGAAGCGAGACGTGCCCGAAGAAAAACACAGACGGAAAGCCAAAAAAACTTCATTCCTTCCTCAATAAACTTTTTTCCATATTCATTGTATGAATAAAAGTATTTATTCACACAATGTTTTCATTTTTCACGAGTGTTCTTATAATATTACTCGTATCTACAGTACAGTGTTTAAGCTAAAAAAATCAATAAATTTGGGGATAAAATTGGACTTATAATAAATGGCCAATAGAGAAAAAACCTGACCTGATTGAGGAAAACCAATGTCATTTTCGAATTCAGCATGGTTGAATTATACAGGGTGTTTCTAAAGTAACCATCTATTTGCGAAATAATATGAATTATAAAAAAAACACCTTTAAAACATGAATATATATATATATATATATATATATATATATATATATATATATATATATATATATATATATATATGTAAGCTCGGCACACATTGTTGCTCTTCGTGGATAATCTTCGTCTTGTAAGTTGTGGAACACTTGAATGTGGTATGGCTTTTTCTTTAAATCATAACGTAGAATTCTGTAAACCGTTGTTTGTGGAATTTCTAATCTGTGGGATGCCCTCCGAATCGATAATTGTGGATCCTCTTCGAATGCTTCTTGAACAGATTCGATTCTTTCGTGAGATCTTCTTGGCCATCCAGATCTACGCTCGTCATGCACAGATCCAGTCCTCATAAATTTGTTTACTAATTCGCGAATAGCCTGGTCTCTAGGGCCTGTTTTACGAAACCTTCTCTCAAACTTTTCTCTAATTTCATTGCACTTCATGCCTTTTATCCTGCATGTTACTACATAAACCCGTTCTTCCACATTCATCATCAATGATATGGGTCTGAAAATAAAATAAAATAATTAACAAAAAATCGTGTAAAGCAATTGAAATATTATAAATACATGAATTTTGTATAACAATGCACATACCATTATGCCAATATAACAATTGTTTAAAATCCCCCTATTTCACCAAAATAGATGGTTACTTTAGAAACACCCTGTATAATATGAGTTGAAAAAACCCTCACAGCAGAAAAAAAAATTTCATATGCATACCAGTGTTATAAGTCTTTACGTTTAATTTGTATGGCATCATCTTCTTAGATAACATCTGTTATTGAATTGGAAAGGTATATTATTATTATTATTATACATTTTTCAAAATTAACACAAAAACGCGCACACACACACACACACATACACACACACACAAACACACACACACAGATTTTTGTCAGAGAAAGTGAGGATCACGCACATGCGCACACACACACACACACACACACACACATATATATATATATATATATATATATATATATATATAGGGTGGTACAAATTACAGTAGTAATAATAATAATTAACTCCTTTTCGCCGAATTCAAAGATTAAGCTTTTCACCCCGCATTAGACCTACAGTTTAACGTGGAAACCGAATCAGAAATACATCTCCTCAGGGAATGATTGCTCACTCTTTCACATCATCTCGCGATTTGTTCATTTTGACAATGGTTAAGCTTTTCACTCCGGCCTTAGACCTACAGTTTAACGTAGAAGCCGAATCAGAAATACATCTCGTCAGGGAATCATTGATCACTCTTTCACATCATCTCGCTGATTTGCTCATTTTGACAATGGTTAAGCTTTTCACTCCGGCCTTAGACCTACAGTTTAATGTGGAAACCGAATTAGAAATACATCTCGTCAGGGAATCATTGCTCACTCTTTCACATCATCTCGCTGATTTGTTCATTTTGACAATGGTTAAGCTTTTCACCCCGCACTACACCTAGAGTTTAACGTGGAAACCGAATCAGAAATACATCTCGTCAGGGAATGATTGCTCACTCTTTCACATCATCTCGCTGACTTGTTCACTTTGACAATGATTAAGCTTTTCACCACGGATTAGACATACAGTTTAATGTGGAAACCGAATAAGAAATACATCTCGTCAGGGAATCATTGTTCACTCTTTCACATCATAATTTCAACATTTAAAATAACAGGATCATTTCTTCCCATCTTATTTTCAGTTTTGTTTAATGTGGAAACCGAATCAGAAATACATCTCGTCAGGGAATCATTGCTCACTCTTTCACATCATCTCGCTGATTTGTTCATTTTGACATTGGTTAAGCTTTTCACTCCGGTCTTAGACCTACAGTTTAATGTGGAAACCGAATCAGAAATACATCTCATCAGGGAATCATTGCTCACTCTTTCACATCATCTCGCTGATTTGTTCATTTTGACAATGGTTAAGCTTTTCACTCCGGCCTTAGACCTACAGTTTAACGTAGAAGCCGAATCAGAAATACATCTCGTCATGGAATCATTGATCACTCTTTCACATCATCTCGCTGATTTGCTCATTTTGACAATGGTTAAGCTTTTCACTCCGGCCTTAGACCTACAGTTTAATGTGGAAACCGAATTAGAAATACATCTCGTCAGGGAATCATTGCTCACTCTTTCACATCATCTCGCTGATTTGTTCATTTTGACAATGGTTAAGCTTTTCACCCCGCACTACACCTAGAGTTTAACGTGGAAACCGAATCAGAAATACATCTCGTCAGGGAATGATTGCTCACTCTTTCACATCATCTCGCTGACTTGTTCACTTTGACAATGATTAAGCTTTTCACCACGGATTAGACATACAGTTTAATGTGGAAACCGAATAAGAAATACATCTCGTCAGGGAATCATTGTTCACTCTTTCACATCATAATTTCAACATTTAAAATAACAGGATCATTTCTTCCCATCTTATTTTCAGTTTTGTTTAATGTGGAAACCGAATCAGAAATACATCTCGTCAGGGAATCATTGCTCACTCTTTCACATCATCTCGCTGATTTGTTCATTTTGACATTGGTTAAGCTTTTCACTCCGGTCTTAGACCTACAGTTTAATGTGGAAACCGAATCAGAAATACATCTCATCAGGGAATCATTGCTCACTCTTTCACATCATCTCGCTGATTTGTTCATTTTGACAATGGTTAAGCTTTTCACTCCGGCCTTAGACCTACAGTTTAACGTGGAAGCCGAATCAGAAATACATCTCGTCAGGGAATCATTGTTCACTCTTTCACATCATAATTTCAACATTTTAAATAACAGGATCATTTGATTATTGATCCAGATTTAAAATAACAGGATCATTTGATTATTGATCCGGGAATAGTATGGCTGCAAAATGTGATATGTACAAAATCAATGTAGATTTTTCTCTTTCGTAATAATATTAATAACTAACTCCTCGCCGAATTGTAATACCGAATCAGAAACACATCTCATCAGGGAATCATTGCTCACTCTTTCACATCATAATTTCAACATTTAAAATAACAGGATCATTTCTTCCCATCTTATCTTGGACATTCGTTTTAAAAACGTTTGTCCGTTTACCGCATTTGGGGCACTCGTCACATTCGAATCCCTCATGTACACCTTCCACATTGTATCCAACACAGAAGCTCTTTCCAAAATTGTAGCAAGAAGATACAAAAAGTAATGAAAAAGAGCAGCTTCAGAGTTCATTCACACCATGCGTACACTTATCTCGTGTACTGAGTGTACACCTCCCTCATTGTGTCCGACAACACAGAAGCTCTTTCCAAAATTGTTGTGAAAGTGTAATGAAAAAGAATAGCTTCAGAGTTCATTCACACCATGCGTACACTTATCTCGTGTACGCAGTGTACACCTTGAACATTGTGTCCGACAACACAGAAGTTCTTTCCAAAATTGTTGCAAGAAGATGCAAAAAGTGTAATGAAAAAGAATAGCTTCAGAGTTCATTCACACCATGCGTACACTTATCTCGTGTACGCAGTGTACACCTTCCACATTGTGTCCGACACACTATTTTCTTCTACGCTAGAGAATACACATCTGAAATCCACGGCTTGCACCGACGAGATTTTGCAGCATGGAAGATGACTACATAACTTCTCTCGTGATCAACTTGGAATCCTTGAATTTCTATAAACTCAGTCCAGACGGTCTTCGTCTCGTGAATTCTTAGTAAAAGCGTTTTTTATTAATCTAGTTTGTACGTACTCATTCATGCACAGTGTAACTCACTACGTGATAAAAGAAATTGTATTTAAGGTTGCGTATTATATAAACTAATTATATATTTATATGAATGACGATGAGGTACAGCACCCCATCCACGACATCACGGATGATATATATATATAATAGTATGGCCTCCTTTAGCAAATAAATAGATTTAGCGTCAACTGCTTCATTTACCGTTTTATTTGATAGTCGTATATTCTCTCGTATATAACCATCAAATATGAATAACTCAGAAGTATCGGAACAGATCCGGTTACCATCATCATTTAAATCCAGTTCATTGCCAGCACAAATAAAAAGTTGCCTAAAAAATCCTGAGACTAATCATAACATTGTTTGCACTGATAAAGGTGACTTTGGAAGTGATGATAGACGCAGCGTTGACAAATTGCAGAAGAGTTAAAATTCGTGAATCAAAGATGGAATGATGAAATTGGAAACGTTTGGGTTGCACCAAACCCCCCCAAAAGTAAAATTCTGTGACAACGTCCTAACTTACCCCGTTGCTGATTGCTGTAGAAGGGGACAATGGGAAGAGTGCGCTCGGGACAGATTAAGATTTCAGAGACGAATTGAGGAAACAGAATCTATTTTAAAACCGGTATTAATTCGTGAACATAGGCTAAAAGTATTTAATAGAATGCACTCTTTAAAGTATTAGGTTACTGTTGTTTGTGATCACCAAATCTATGCATTTGTTTTTTCTTGTGTTTTCTGTTATTTCTTGTGTTAACATAATTTCAATTGTTAACTTATTTATCACACGTATTTGTAAATATATATATACTTTGAATATAATCTTTGATGTGTCTATTGTTAACTTATTTATTACACGTGTTTGTAAATATATATGTCTTGAATATAATCTTTGACGTGGCTATTGTTAACTTATTTATTACACGTATTTGTAAATATATATAACTTGAATATTTCGTTTATTAAATAAATCATGTTTCAATTAGCGTTTCGCTTTCTCCTTTGTGTGTATGTGTGTGTGTGTGTGTGCACAGGTGAAAGTTCTAAGCTCCACCCACTGGAAGACCAGCAACGTGAGTCATGCTACTACCTGGGAATCCCTGCGTGGTCAGTTGATTGCAGTAAGCCCTTGAGCTCAGACGTGTATTCATCCGCGTAGAAGAAAATGGCTACCTTTAATATTGCTTGTTCAACGTTTATGAAATGGTATTCAGCAAAGTGTGAAGATGTGGTGGATACCGAAAAACTTCCTATTCCCCCCTCCTTTGCCTCTGTTAAAACCGCATTGGATCATGCGAAGGAGCAAGATGTACAAATACTCTATGGTTATTCTGGTGAGAGCGTTGCAGGCTTTCGTTGCACAGACGATGTATTGAAGTATGCTGTAGAGCTAAGCTTTATAAAGTCTCACATATACCGTGAAGTAAAAGAAACAACGCGTGCAGAAAAGAAGCAGCAGATATGGAGAGTAAGTCTTGTGGATGAGTGGTTTGACAAGCGGTATTATATCATGTTACACCATACCGAGCACTCGTACACTTCGGTTGAAAATGTAAATGTCGTCATCATGGACAATCTTAAGTATTTTTATCACTATATTAATGTATATCATGATGAGGTTCGTAGTGAGGTTGTGGGTAGTGCCCTGCGTGAGTTTTTAGCAGACTTTAGAGACGAGTATCGTCTGTCAAATAAAAAGGAAAAATATGGTCATATGTTTCTCTCAAATAGTGCACCGGAGTGTGAAGACGTTTAGTTTGTGGAAATGGTGAGTGACAAAAACAATAAAACCGTTATAAAATGTGCCTACGTCATGAAATTTACCCTGACGGGAACTGTCTGGTGCGTATTCAGGGAGTGTTAAAACATTAAAACCGAAATTTATATAACGAGCAATTGTCGTAACGATTTAGAAGATTATTTCAATTGCCGCTATGTTGAGTGAAGATGAGTTCACGATTGAAAAGCTCGGGTCGGTAGAAATAAACCCTCGATTGGCAAGGCGTGTTTATAAACTTGTGTTTAATAATATGGCTAACGATGAACTCTTTGTGCGTGCTTTTGATTGTATTCTAGACATATTTAAAGATAACTTACCAACCGGTTGTAAAATGGGAAGAAAAATAGTACTGAACGATATGAAAGCCCTTCATATCGAGTACAGGCTTCCCTATACTTTAAGCGGTGAAATATTATTAAACCGCGTATACTGCGTAATGCAGAGCAATAATGATGTAATTGTAGACTCGGTTAAGTGCGAGTTTAGTATTTTGAAAAAAAAGTGAAATGTATTTATATTTAACATATTTGTGTGTGTGTGTGTGTGTGTGTGTGTGTATAGATTTTTACTATGTTGATGGTTATACTATTTCTTGTTTCTTATTTTTGATCATTCCAATGTATATTTATTTTCTATATATCTCCATAATTGCGTGTATATATATATATATATATATATATATATATATATATATATATATATATATTTCTCCTGTACTGTTATATTGAAGGATATATTTTTTATTATATGCATATTCCTCGTTCATATTTCTTAAACTATTATTATTTTTAATTGATCATTCAAATGTACATTTATTTTCTATATATTTATAATAAACAGAATGATGCAATGTTGTTTTATTTTATTCTTTTGGTTGTAAACAATTATACCAAATGGCATGTTACGCCTTCTAAACCTACTAGCTGAATTCTAAGCCAACTTTTAAGAATTAATTAAATAAATGGTACAATCTGCAACCTAATAATGTATACCTGAACAATTAAATTGGTATCTGGCAACTCTCCATAATAATGTATACCTGAACAATTAAAATAAAAAGTGGTATCTGACAACTCTCCATAATAATGTATACCTGAACAATTAAAATAAAAAGTGGTATCTGACAACTCTCCATAATAATGTATACCTGAACAATTAAAATAAAAAGTGGTATCTGACAACTCAACCTGAACAAGCCATTTCCGCATAAAAAAGTGACTCCTGCTACTACCTGGGGATATCTCTACGCCTGCGTACTCAGTTGAGCGGTGCAAGCCGTGGATTTCAGATGTGTATTCTCTAGCGTAGAAGAAAAATAATGCGTCGGACACAATGTGGAAGGTGTACAACTGCGTACACGAGATAAGTGTACCCATGGTGTGAATGAACTCTGAACTATTCTTTTCATTACACTTTTTGCATCTTCTTGCAACAATTTGGAAAGAGCTTCTGTGTTGTCGGACACAATGTGGAAGGTGTACACTGCGTACACGAGATAAGTGTACGCATGGTGTGAATGAACTCTGAAGCTATTCTTTTTCATTACACTTTCACAACAATTTTGGAAAGAGCTTCTGTTGTCGGACACAATGAGGGAGGTGTACACTCAGTACACGAGATAAGTGTACGCATGGTGTGAATGAACTCTGAAGCTGCTCTTTTTCATTACTTTTTGTATCTTCTTGCTACAATTTTGGAAAGAGCTTCTGTGTGTTGGATACAATGTGGAAGGTGTACATGAGGGATTCGAATGTGACGAGTGCCCCAAATGCGGTAAACGGACAAACGTTTTTAAAACGAATGTCCACGATAAGATGGGAAGAATGATCCTGTTATTTTAAAATGTTGAAATATGATGTGAAAGAGTGAGCAATGATTCCCTGACGAGATGTGTTTTCTGATTCGGTATTACAATTCGGCGAGGAGTTAGTTATTAATATTATTACTAAAGAGAAAAATCTACATTGATTTTGTACATATCACGTTTGCAGCCATACTATTCCGGATCAATAATCAAATGATCCTATTATTTTAAATCTGGATCAATAATCAAATGATCCTGTTATTTAAAATGTTGAAATTATGATGTGAAAGAGTGATCAATGATTCCCTGACGAGATGTATTTCTGATTCGGCTTCCACGTTAAACTGTAGGCCTAAGGCCGGAGAGAAAAGCTTAACCATTGTCAAAATGAACAAATCAGCGAGATGATGTAAAAGAGTGAGCAATGATTCCCTGACGAGATGTATTTCTGATTCGGTTTCCACATTAAACTGTAGGTCTAAGGCCGGAGTGAAAAGCTTAACCAATGTCAAAATGAACAAATCAGCGAGATGATGTGAAAGAGTGAGCAATGATTCCCTGACGAGATGTATTCCTGATTCGGTTTCCACGTTAAACTGTATGTCTAATGTTGGGTGAAAGCTTAACCATTGTCAAAATGAACAAATCAGCTACATGATGTGAAAGAGTGAGCAATCATCCCCTGACGAGATATATTTCTTATTCGGTTTCCACATTAAACTGTAGGTCTAAGGCCGGAGTGAAAAACTTAACCATTGTCAAAATGAACAAATCAGCGAGATGATGTGAAAGAGTGAGCAATCATTCCCTAACGAGATGTATTTCTGATTCGGTTTCGACATTAAACTGTAGGTCTAATGCGGGGTGAAAAGCTTAATCTTTGCAATTCGGCGAAAGGAGTTAATTATTATTATTACTATTGTAATTTGTACCACCTATATATATATTTATATATATATTTATAGTGTGTGTGTTTGTGTGTGCGTGATCCTCACTTTCTCTGACAAAAATCTGTGTGTGTGTGTGTGTGTGCGTTTGTGTTAATTTTGAAAAATTTATAATAGTATTAATAATATACCTTTCCAATTCAATAACAGAGATGTTATCTAGGAAGATGATGCCATACAAATTAAACGTAAAGACATATAATCAACGCATTTACTAAAAACATTTTTTTTAAAAGACAAACGCTTGGGGAGAGAGGAAGTTGAACAAAATTCCTTCGCGTACCTTTCAAAAAGGCCTCGGGGTAAACAGGTATGATTCTTTGGCGTTCTGCTCCACTCACTCCTCGTCACATCAAAGATTTATACAAGACATTCTAAGAGTTAATATTTTGGATTCGTTTTAATAACTGAAAGAAACTAAATAAAACGGCGTTTAATAATTAATTTCTTATATTGTTAATATTGGTTTTAATAATTGATTCTCTTAAAAGGAAAAATTCATTTGCTTTAAAATTAATATACTTTTGGCATTTTTTCTGATTTTCATTCACATAATATGTGTGTGTGTGTGTGTGTGTGTGTGTGTGTGTGTGTGTGTGTGTGTGTGTATAGATTTGAGAATGTTAATGGAACGATTTCTTTTGCTAAGCCAATTGTTTAGTGAATTTTTTAATGTTAATATTGTTTTAATTCACTTAAGGTGAAAATCAGTTTATATATATATATATATATATATATATATATATATATATATAAGGAATGCCAAAATTAAATAGACACGGTTATTATGATTCTTTCTATAAGGAATGATAAAATTAAATAGACACCGTTAATATGATTCTTTATATATATATATATATATATATATATATATATATATATATATATATATATATATATAAGGTAAGGAGAAAGTTGTTCATTTGTGTGTGTGTGTGTGTGTGTGTGTGTGTATTTCGTCTGAACTATTATTTGGACGATTTTACGTATTATATTATTTTTGTGCAGTAGAAGGCAAATTCTATTTAATTAATAATCTTCTCTTTTTGACAATTTTGATTTTAAGTCTGTATGCTTTGGTAACGAATTAAAATGGTATCTAGCAACTCACCCTAATAATGTATACCTGTACAATTAAAAGAAAAAATGGTATCTGGCAACTCAACCATCATCTATATAAGACCGGCTTGGCTTCGGAACTGGTAGTTTGAGGCGAACTTCGGCCGAATAAAGAAGTCTCTCCTTCCCTTCTTAGGTTAAGACTTAGCTTAGTTTCCCTTTGGGGGGTTAGCACATCCCACCTTGTCCCCCCAAAGTACTCCTCCATCTATCCTTTCACTCTTAGGCTAAGGCAACCCCTTTGTGGGGAGGTCATCCTTCCTTCTCCTCCCGAAGATCCCTCCCTTCTCCCCCCTTCATGTGTACCCCTCCCCCCTTGGCTCCTTCTAAGCCAACTGGCTGATTAGGAGTCTATAAGAGGACGGCGGGTCAGCTGAAGCGTTATTATGCACTTGGCTCCTGCCAGGTGAACACCTCTCTTCCTTTCTCTCCTTCTCCTGTCTTTCTCTTGGGGTATAACGCCGCCTCCAAGTTTCATGACCCCTTGTTGCACCGGCAGCATCCCCCCACCCCCTTCGCAACATTGAGTTGTTGCATACCCCCTTTGAAACATTGAGCTGTTGCATACCCCCACCCCTTTTGCAACCCCCACCCCTTGCAACACCCTACCCCCTTTGCACAATGTGATCATTATCTCTTGCAACATTGCAACATTCCTGCACTCTACCTTTTTCAGGCTATACTACTAACATCATAAAAAACCTCAGGGAACTATTCTGAGTTCATTCCAATCATGAAACGGACATGTTATGTGCCTTGAAAAGTGGACGCTCAATTCTGCCAGTTGAGGTTTAAGTTTTGGTTTTTGGCTAAATATACAATAGTTACCCTTTTTCTTTGATGTATTCAATCTGACGTGAAGGCAGCGAGTCTTTTGCTTATATTGAGGTTCTAAATGTAGCTGGGCTAGGCTGCTTTAAACTCTAGATCCTGTCCCAGAGCTGGATCCTATATGCTTTGCAGATAGCTGGTGAGGGAAGCTATATTTTTGGGACCTTTTTGCGAGTGACCGTTGCCCGCGTCGGGCAAGCATCATGAAAAAGAAAAAACTATAGTATTTGTCATTTACCATTACTTATTCGGACTATAGTGGATTTAATTTTCCTAGAAGAGTTCCTTGTTCCATGCACAAGGAACTCTTCTAGGAAAATTAAATTCACTATAGTCCATATATATATATATATATATATATATATATATATATATATATATATATACACACACCTATGAAAATTATTTCACGAAAGTAACACGTGAAGGCGTATATATATATATATATATATATATTAGGGCACTCAATATATTTTGCCCTAGCTAAATAATAGGCCATGGGGCTGAATTGTCTTTTGGGCCGTAAGTTTGAACTTTCTGCGCCGCTTTACATAACCGGGTTTTTCCAGTTTGAACCTCCCCTCCTTGTATAAAACCGATGGTTAACGCAGTTTCGAAAATGGCGTCTAACAGTGATGTGCGTCGTAAACAGAGAGCTATTATCGAGTTCTTAACCACAGAGAAGGAAACAGTTGGAAATAATCACAAACGTCTACAAAACGTTTACGGAGACGCTGTTGTTGATCGAAGCACTGTTGGACGCTGGTCTAAACGTGTGAGATCATCGGAGAGGGGGAAAGCCAGCCTCGATGATGAGCCACACAGCGGTTGCTCGGCATCGGCTGTGACATCTCACACTGTGCAACGTTCTACACACCATCATTCGATCAAATTTGCGCGTCACATACAAGGAACTATCACTGGAGCTAGGAATTAGTAAAGGAAGTGTGAATACGAAAATTCAGCAATGGGATACTCAAAAGTGTGTTCACGGTTTTGTTCCTCAAGAACTGACTGAAGATCAAAAAGCTCAAAGAAAAGAAATTGCTTCTGAGTCGTTGGTTCGATACGAGACAGAAGGGAATGACTTCCTTTCATGAATTGTGACTGGGGGTGAGACTTGGGTATACCACTTTCAACCTGAAACAAAACGCCAATCCCTCAAGTGGCATCAGGCAGACTCCCCACGCAAGAAACACTTCAAAATGGCTCCCTCTTCAGAAAAGGTTATGACCACCATCTTCTGGGACATGAAAGGGTGATTCTGGTGGACATTATGAAGAAAGACAAACAATCAACTCAGAAGCATATATTGCTACCCTACAGAGACTCCAGAGACATATAAAGCGAGTCCGACAGGAGAGAAAACTGGAAGACGGCCTTCTCTTGCACGATAACGCAAGACCACACAACAGTTTACAAACAAGAGAGGCCAATACAAAAATGCGCTTCACTGTGTTATCCGACCCTCCATACAGCCCGGATCTAGCACCTTTAGACTTCCATTTGTTTGCGCTAATGAAGGATGCTATTCGGCTATTCGTGGAAGAAAGTTTCAGAGTGACGATGAGGTATTGAGGAGGTTAAGAGGTGGCTCCAACGGAACCCAGCGGACTTTTACCAGCAAGGAATAAAGGCCCTTGTTTCGAGGTGGAGGAAAGCAGTACAAAAGGATGGAGACTACGTGGAAAAATAAAAACTTGTAAAAAAGGTATGTAACTACTTTTGTACAAAATTTTTAGAATTTACAAGGAAACTTGGAAAGAAGAAAAAAATGTGGGGAAAATTTATATATATAAATATGCACCTCGGTGGTGAAGTAGTTAGCAACGCTAACTACGAATCCATCGGTCCCGGGATCGAGACCCGGTGACGGCAGGCGGTGAGCAGCAAAACCACTGTTCATCCTTCCATCCTTCCACACAATAAAATTTGATTGGTAGATAAATGGGTACCCTGGGTAGCCTAGTGGTTAAGACGCTGGGCTGCTGATCGGGAGGTCGTGAGACTGAGTCCGGGCGAGTACTTTGTAATTTATGAGCGCCCGTGGTGGGGCGTGGTTCAGATTCCACATTAAACTGTAAGTCTAAGGTGGAGTGACAAGCTTGGCCTTCGTCAGAATGAACAATTCGGGCGGAAGCAAACTCAAGGTTAACCAAAGTTATATATATATATATATATATATATATATACATATATATATATATATATATATATATATATATATACATATACTGTATATATACATACATATATATCAACGTAAAGAACGACGCTTTGTATAGGAGAATTAGCCGCGCAAGATGAGAGCGAAAGAACGAAACAAATGAAAAAAATGAGGTAACCACCCGAGAATCGAACCCGGGATCTTCTTTACGTTAATTATACTGCGTGTTTGCAGTTATAATGTATATAATGTTACGGCATGCGGGAGGTGCCCCTTTGGGGCATTGGTTTCTGCGCGCATGTAGAGGAATTACGACATTTGACTGAGTGAGGCCCGTGGTGTAATGGTTATCATATCTGACCGGCAATCGGAAGACCCCGGGTTCGATTCCCGGGTGGTTACCTCATTTTTTCATTTGTTTCGTTTTTTCGCTCTCATCTTGCACGGATAATTCTCCTATACAAAGCGTCGTTCTTTACGTTAATTATACTGCGTGTTTGCAGTTATAATGTATATAATGTTACGGCAAGCGGGAGGTGCCCCTATGCGGCATTGGTGTCTGCGCGCATGTAGAGGAATTACGAGATTTGACTGAGTGAGGCCCGTGGTGTAATGGTTATCATATTTGACCGGCAATCGGAAGATCCCGGGTTCGATTCCCGGGTGGTTACCTCATTTTTTACTTTGTTTCGTTCTTTCGCTCTCATCTTGCGCGGATAATTCTCTTATACAAAGCGTCGTTCTTTACGTTAATTATACTGCGTGTTTGCAGTTATATATATATATATATATATATATATATATATATATATATATATATACACATACATATATATATATATATATATATATATATATATATATATATATATATATATATATATATATGTACATACATATATATATATATATACATACATATATACATATACATATATATATATACACATATATATATATATATATATATATATATATATATATATATATATATACAGTGGTGTAGTGCTGTGGGAACGCGTGGGAAAGGCGTTCCCTTACTTTTTTTGGTAGACGGAACGGCGTTCCCTCACTATTTCAAATAAATCCGAACTTACAAATCTCTAACGTCATGAAATTTTAATTCCCCCCCTAGAAGAAATATGAGAAAGAATCATTAACTGCTTCATTTCTTTTAGCTTCGACTGAGGCAATGCTAGCCTATAAAGATCTGGTGAAACAGTCACCACGGCGTACCAGTTGTTAACTTTTTTTAGTTAATTATTCCAGTTGTCCCCCCGCATCTGAGTAACACTTTCAAAATGCGTTCCCTCACTTCTTTATTTAGCACTACACCACTGTATATATATACACATATACATATATACAATTAGGGTTATGACTTTTTAATTTTTTGTCATAAATATTGTTTCCTGTATCATCAATCGATGAACTTTTGCTTGAAAACAATAAAAAAGGGCTTAATTCTTCAGAATTAAAACAAAATGTCACCCTGAAAGCAAATATAGTATATTAGTATATTCGAGACAGCTGCATTGCACCATTGGTTACCTGATGATTATCATAAATTGTCCAATATCTTGCAACAATACCGAAAAGCACTAAATACTCTGGAAAATCACCGGAACAGAGACCCATCTGCAATAGCTATACCAAGAAGCAACCAATATTTATTATTTTATTAATTTTTTATTTTTTATTTTGGGGTGAAGTTTTTTCAAAATATATCGAAAAAACTTATTTTCATTGTCAGGGGGCAAAAGTTCATCGATTTATGACACAGGAACATGAGGTTATAAAAATGTCATAACCCTAATATACATACACATATATATATACATGTATATACATACATATATATATATACACATATATTTATACATATATTCATACATATATAGATATATATATATATATATATATACACAATATATATACACATATATACATACATACATATATATACACACACATATATATACACATATACAGTATATACATATATATATATATATATACACACACATATATATATATATATACATATATATATAATATATATATATATATATATATATATATATATATATATATATATATATATAAAAATGAACCATAAATAATTCCCATATTCCTATATTATCTTATCCTTCATGTAATTCTTGTATTCATTTATATAGTCTCTGTATCCATTGTAAGAAAAAGTATCCATTTTAAAAATTCATGTGTTATATGGTTCATGTATAATCTTATATATTTAACTTTATATAATGCCTATACTCTATGTATGTACGTGTGTGTATTCATTTTTACATAAGGACCAAAATCGCCCAACGCGAGTTTGGATAAAATATTTGATTCACTTTTACTTTGCTAAATAATTGGTGACCTGTTGTTTTTTAAAATCTCATAATCATTTTTTAGATTTCGCTTAATAAGGAATCCTGTTAAGCTTTGCAATGTTCACATTTTGTATACACTCTCTTTCGTTATAAACAATGAGATCATGTCTTGCCTAAGCATTAAAATTGTACATCTTAAACCTTAAAATTTCACTCATATGCATATTTTAGTGTAAAGATGCATAGTCCGATTTCCACTTTTAGTTAACTTGGCAGATCATGATAACATCAGATCTGAAAAGTCGCGGTTTAAGATAAAAATATGGTTTCGTCTTCAAATATTTTGTTTACTCGTTCAAGCCTTACCACAGCTAAAAAATTTACTTATTTTCAAATATTGTGCAAAAATAATACAGCCTTCTTAGCATTTAATAATAATAATGTTAGCAGTTTTTGGGTATATAAACCCATTCAAATTCATCCATTGTCATTCAGAAGCTAATTCAGAGGCTGAGCACTACCTGTATTTTTTAGCAGTAAATTTACAGTGAAGAAACTTTTTATTGTCCCCTTCGAGCCTTGCTCTCTTCAGAAAAACTTAGAAAACTTTCCGGATACGCTATAAGAAGAATCCGGAACCTTCAGCATTTAGATTGCAAATCTACCAGAGTCCTCCGAGCCACTATAGAAGAACTCGGAGAGTAACATAGAAGAAAAACCACTTCAAGGCACCTATCCGTTGCTTGCCTCCTAAACCAGAACCCCCGTCAATCCGAACCACCCCAGGGCCATAGACGGAGGGGTTAACAACTGGCGACCCTTTAACCAGGATCCACGACTCCAGGATTCTTCCAGTCCTCCAGACCCTTTAACCAGGATCTCCACGACTCCAGGATTCTTCCAGTCCTCCAGACCCTTTAACCAGGATCTTCACGACTCCAGGATTCTTCCAGTCTTCCAGACCCTGGAACCAGAACCAACACCCAGTTGACCGGCGTGTCACGACTTCGAGTTCGTCACATCCACCCGTGAACCGGTGCGTTACGACTCCAAGTTCTTCACGCCTACTTTTCATCTAGGAACAAGTGGCCAGCCAGACACGTCTTCAGGACACACCTCAAAAGGATTTCGCCATAGGAATCTTGTTAAGTACAAAACTTTTTTAAAATAATTTCTAAACATTTGAAAAGTCATTATTATTAACAATTAATATTTAGTATTGAGCCAGAATTAACAAAAAACACAGTGAACACTACAGACACCAGTGATACACTCTTTTTATTGAAAACAGTATTGTCACAGTTATTTTCACAGTTATTTTTACTATTCTAGTTAGTATAGTATAATTTTATTTAATGTACCAAACATAGTATTACCATACCATCACGTACATTTGAGTGAAATTTTGTTTACATTTTTTTTTTGTTTGCAATCTTTTCAAATTTTCCCCGAGTTAGGCAAATTGTTGTGCATTATTTTTTTTAGATAGTGTAGTTAGGAAAACCCCTTAAGTGATCATTCCATGAATTAAGATCGGTCAAGCAGACCTAATTAGAACATTAATAAGTACCTTCACATATGAGCGATTCAGACGGTGCGCTTTCTGACATCGAAGAATTACCTACACCCATTTTTCCACCTACCCCGCGCCCTTCAAACATATTCCCAAACACACAAGTCAGTATGTCTCAGTCTCAAACCCCCGCCCCAGCATATATTAACTTAGGCAGATTAGTAAATCTTCCTCATACTGTTTTAATTTTTAAGGGGACCATAGATAATCGTTTTGTTGAACCGCGCGTAAGACCTTGGGTTGAGTCTTTAGAGCAACATTTCTTACGCGAGAATATTACCGATGATGATATAAAAATCAGAGAAGCAAAAAGATTTATTGACCCTAAAGAGGGAAATGCCCATGACACAGTCACTTACGTCCCATCAATTAGCGAAGCTATAACATGGGACGATTTTAAACAAAACCTATTAGAATTTTTTAAAGAAATAACCCTTGCACAACCCTTAGCCACATTAGAAGCAGTCTTCCAAGTTAAATGGAAGAAAGAGGAACACGAGGATTTAAACAATTTTATTACACGTACACACAAACTTGTAGGAGAAGCCCTCCGGGCCGCAGAAAATGCATGTGGCATAACTTTTACTTCGAAACAAAGAAATCTAATAGTAGCCACAACCATTTACCAAAACTTACCCGGAGCGCCTAAAAAAAAGTTTCAGGAGTTTTTAAATGTTGACAAACCTGTCAGTGTAGCCATAAACAAAACACGGGAACATCACCCCGATTTAGCAAACCAAACCTACCGAAAGGGTAGAGAAACCCCTGTACAGTATATTCAGCAGCAGCCACAACACCAATACCAACAGCAACAACAACAACAATATAAACCAAGGCAAATACAGGGAACACCCCAGAAACAAGCCCCCCAAACCCAGAATACACGCCCTCCTCCACAGTGTTTTAACTGTGATAGTTTCGGGCATATGATAAGTCAATGTAATTACCCCTCGTATTGCTCCCACTGTCACGAACATGGTCATCGCCGTGGCGATCGCCAAAAGTGTGCTGATAAAGCCCCTGCAGGGTATAGACCCCACTTTCAGAAACCAAACCAACCACGTCCCCAAAACGTATCCCAAAAGTCAACCAATCCCCAGAAACCAGTCCATTCCCAGCCTCAGTCGAACTACCAACCCAATAAATCACGACCACAGGGTCACCCACACTCTTACCCCATGTATAAACCCCAATACAACCAGCAAGGTCAACTAGTTCGGTACGTAGAAGTACCCGGGGAGGAATCATTTTCCCCAGAGAACAGTTTTCAAGAACACCCTTCAGCGTATGATATCCCCGTAGAATATGATCCAGGTCCTCCCATAGAAGACCATGTGATCCCTTTTTTAGACCCTACATTGGAGGCAGCAGTTCAACCTCCTCCCTCCTAAATTACAGTAGTAAGCCCAGATACGCACACAAACTCCCCATCAGGATAATAGGTGCGGACCTCTTAGATTTAATAATAAATTGTAGTACGGATAACCAAGATTTAACTGCTCTCCTAGATACAGGAGCACACGCAACGTTAATTAAGAAACAATGCGTAGATGAATTACTAGAGAGTACAATTATAAATATGAACTTAAGGCACCATCCTGCCAACTTAGAGGAGTTACGGGCACACCCATACCCACATATGGAGAAATTGAGTTATATTTAGAAATTGGAAACGCGGTATACCCCGCGAAATGTTGTATAGTGGACACAGTCGCCACCTTTCAGACAGACATCCTACTAGGGATGGATTTTTTTAACCGGAATCAATGGGAGATTTACCCAGCCGGAAAGTTAGTAAAGTGTCGAAATAGGACACACCATCTCCGCGAGGATGACAGACAACTTAATGCTAATAGACTTAGCTCAGTTCAGATTTCCGAAAGAAATAGGAAACCCCCTCTACTTGATAGCAGATCAAGTCGGCCGGTTGCATCCAGAGGGACAACCGCTCCAGAAATCAGACCCCAGGGTAATCAGTTCCAGTTGTTGAATCCAGTTGGATCAACCCAGGCAGTTTCCAGACAGTCAGTTTCCAGTCAGTCAGTTTCCAGTCAGTCAGTTTCCAGTCAGTCAGTTTCCAGTCAGTCAGTTTCCAGTCAGTCAGTTTCCAGTCAGTCAGCCAGTTTCCAGTCAGCCAGTTTCCAGTCAGCCAGTTTCCAGTCAGCAGTTTCCAGTCAGCCAGCTTCAGTTCAGCCAATAAGGCAAATTTTAGTCGCCGAACCAGAATCAGATTCACAATTTTTCATATGCCCTACCGAGCATATAACAGTAGCACCTTATGAGAAGATTTGTTTCCTAGCAAAAGTAGTTAACAGTCAAGGAAAATTATTAGAGTCAGAGCGTACTCTGATTACAGAGAAAAGTAATTTCAAAAGAGATGTTCTTATTGCCCAAGTCCTTAGTCAGAGTCAGAATTCAGCTATCCCTGTTGTTTGTTTAAACAAAGGAGAAAGATCTATAGAATTAACTTCAAATCAGAAAATAGGAACTGTTTCCACAGTAGAAATAGATTCAGATTTCCCCATCAGTACGATAAATCGTGTTTCCAGTTCCTTAGAATTAAAGCCTTCAATATTAAAAGAAGAATATAAGAAATGTCTGAAGCACTCCCTTCAGGAGTCACCAGCTTTACAGGATCCCAAACTAATGGAATCACTTCTCGATTTCCTGATAAGAAATAAAGATGTGATTGCCCTAACCGGAGATCCTCTGGGCCGAACTAATTTGGTCCCTTTTGAAATCAAGTTGGAACCCAATTCCAAACCCATTTTCATTCCTCCCTATCGGGTTCCACATTCTCAGTTAGTCACTATTGAGGAACACATCAAGGACATGTTGGAGCAGGATGTCATTCAGCCTTCAGCTAGTCCCTGGTCCGCTCCTATGATTCTCGTCTCCAAAAAGGACGGAACATCTCGCCCTTGTATAGATTTTAGACGCCTGAATAACATTACCATCCCAGACCGTTTCCCGATTCCAAACATGCAGGAAACAATTCTGAACGTAGGGAAAGCGAATTTTTTTTCATCCCTCGATTTAGCATCAGGTTATTGGCAAATGGAGGTCAGTCCCGAATCTCGGGCATTGACTGCTTTCTCCACTAACCGAGGCCATTACGAATTCCAGGTTTTACCTTTCGGAGTCCGAAATGGGCCTGCTAATTTCTCTAGGTTGATGAATATAGTCCTTTCCGACCTATTAGGTGTCGAAGCTCTCGTGTATCTTGACGATATTATCGTCTATAGTTCGGACATAAAAACACACTTTCAACGCCTTCATAATGTGCTATCACACTTGAGAAAAGCACACCTTAAACTGAAGCTTGCAAAGTGCAATTTTTTACAAGAATCCCTGGTATACCTAGGATTCCTACTCTCGTCCACAGGAATTAAACCTGATCCAGCCAAACTCGAAGCCCTGGAAAGGTACCCTGTACCCAAGACCATCGACGACGCCCGTGCATTTATTGGTTTTGTCGGATTCTATCGGAACTTTATCCCCCAATTTTCGAATATTGCTAAACCCATTACTAATTTGTTCCAGAAAAATTCGAAATTTAACTGGGAATCCGATCACCAACATGCCTTTGAAACTTTAATTAATAAACTAACCTGTCATCCCATTTTACAATATCCTGATTACACAAGACCCTTCATCATAGCCACAGATGCTTCCTCCTATGGACTAGGAGCCGTCCTGTTACAGGACGTAGACGGTGTGGAATTACCCATTGCTTATGCCAGTCAACTTCTCTCTGCACCTCAACGGAATTATTCCACTACGGACCGAGAGGCCCTAGCGGTATATTGGGCTTTGAAAAAATTCCGAAATATCGTCTATGGCTACGATGTAACCATCAAGACTGATCATAAGCCACTCACGTACCTCTTCAAGGACAAGCTACTTGAAGGACGATTGAGTAGATGGGCTCTGTTGATTCAGGATTTTGCAGCGAAAATCGTATACAAACCGGGAAAACTGCAAGTTATTCCAGACGGATTGTCGAGACTCAAGCCCGACCGAGTGAATAAAATAGGACTTCTCCTGTGTTCGACTACGAGTGTCTGCAATACTCCCAACAACAGGACCAACACACCCAGAACCTTCGGGCGCGCCTGGAACAAAAGGAACCATCGAAGGTAAAAGAACAGTACAACCTCAAAGATGGGCTCGTACATTTCAGGAACGAAGATGGAAACGACCTCGTGGAGATACCAAAGGATCTCGTTGATATAGCCATTGGACTTTGTCACGACTCACCTTTTTATGGACACATGTTAGAACAGACTATTAGGTCATTATACGAAACAATCGCTTCCTTCACTCCCTTTCGGACAGATTCACATACCTTGAATCCATGTTAGCTCAATACAAAGAACACAAACGATATCTAGAATTAATAGAAATAATGAACATACAAGTAACCTAATCGATAAATACTTACAACGAATAACTACGATTCATTCCAAGGTTTTGCGTGCAACCCAGCTAGCCCATGGAAAAATCACTCTTTCCACCCTAATACCATGGGAAATACTCCAGTCCTTGATTCACACCGCCCAGTCACAATTAAAATTATCACCCATATTCCCACTCAACCACACTAATTACCCTCAATTTCTAGAATACACCTGGACTGTACATGGACCACGCCCTACACATACCTCATAATTATACCATTTTTCGATTTCCTCACTTATGACGTATATAGATTTCACCCTTTCCCAACACCCTACCAAAATAACTCTAATGTCTATCGATTGTATTTACCCACCGTACCACCTTACCTTTTCCTCACCAAAGATCTATCAGCTTATTCTATGATGTCAGATAGCGACGTCCGGCATTGCCGATTCCCGCAACCAAATAAACAACTCATCTGCCCTCCACTCAAACCAGTTATTCTTCCCACTACTAGGTCTTGCTTTGTCGATTTAATTCGTGACCGGCATGCCCCCGTATGTTCATTTAAAAAATTTTATTCCCCTGAAACCATCCAACTACGAATTGGACCAGACATCTGGGTTTCCTTCGCGAACAGGACTGCCGCTACCCTCGAGTGTCCATCAAATTATTCTCTCATTACAATCCCTATGATTATTCGGCTACCAATTGGTTGCTCCTTGCGTTCAAAAGCCCTCCAAATATACAACCCGTATAAGGTTACCCTTAATAACTCATACCCATTTCCATCGCAAATTAAATTTAAACCCGTCATAGAGATCTTAAATCTCTCCATAAAACCTGTAACCATCCTACCCGAACTGCATGCCCCTGAATGGAATGATCAATTGAGCCGGTTTAAAATTTCGGATGATAACCAAAACAACCTCTTACAAATACTACAACCGGTAACCATTTTCTCAACATCTGCCGTTAGTATCATTATTGTGTGTGCTATTATCCTCGGTGTATTTGTGATGAAAAGATCATTCTGGGAACAAAGAAAACCCAGTGACACGGAACATGAAACTATTTATGCACGACCAAGAGTGCGTACCCAGACCACGTGAACTAGACTTAAACCACCCGACTTATGTTGTATATATAAATCTGTATTAAAACCAGTAGTTATCATCTAGTTAGCCTTAGTTAGGATGTTACGTTATTATATTAATATCATTCTAGAGGGAAGAGCCCTGTAAAAATGAACCATAAATAATTCCCATATTCCTATATTATCTTATCCTTCATGTAATTCTTGTATTCATTTATATAGTCTCTGTATCCATTGTAAGAAAAAGTATCCATTTTAAAAATTCATGTGTTATATGGTTCATGTATAATCTTATATATTTAACTTTATATAATGCCTATACTCCTATGTATGTACGTGTGTGTATTCATTTTTACATAAGGACCAAAATCGCCCAACGCGAGTTTGGATAAAATATTTGATTCGCTTTTAACTTTGCTAAATAATTGGTGACCTATTGTTTTTTAAAATCTCATAATCATTTTGTTAGATTTCGCTTAATAAGGAATCCTGTTAAGCTTTGCAATGTTCACATTTTGTATACACTCTCTTTCGTTATAAACAATGAGATCATGTCTTGCCTAAGCATTAAAATTGTACATCTTAAAACTTAAAATTTCACTCATATGCATATTTTAGTGTAAAGATGCATAGTCCGATTTCCACTTTAGTTAACTTGGCAGATCATGATAACATCAGATCTGAAAAGTCGCGGTTTAAGATAAAAATATGGTTTCGTCTTCAAATATTTTGTTTACTCGTTCAAGCCTTACCGCAGCTAAAAAATTTACTTATTTTTAAATATTGTGCAAAAATAATACAGCCTTCTTAGCATTTAATAATAATAATGTTAGCAGTTTTTGGGTATATAAACCCATTTAAATTCATCCATTGTCATTCAGAAGCTAATTCAGAGGCTGAGCACTACCTGTATCTTTTAGCAGTAAATTTACAGTGAAGAAACTTTTTATTGTCCCCTTCGAGCCTTGCTCTCTTCAGAAAAACTTAGAAAACTTTCGAATACGCTATAAGAAGAATCCGGAACCTTCAGCATTTAGATTGCAAATCTACCAGAGTCCTCCGAGCCACTATAGAAGAACTCGGAGAGTAACATAGAAGAAAAACCACTTCAAGGCACCTATCCGTTGCTTGCCTCCTAAACCAAAACCCCCGTCAATCCGAACCACCCCAGGGCCATAGACGGAGGGGTTAATATATATATATATATAAAAAGAAATATTCCCTTTCTTTTACCCAAATATTTTCTAAAAATAGCTGGCGAAGTTTCTAAATAGTTAAAATTTTCTTCCATGAGAAGAATCATTGACAACAAACACGTTTTAGTCTGACAAAAAGGAAAATATCTAAACTGATTTCCGCATTGAAAAGCAATTTAAATACTCTCTCTCTCTCTCTCTCTCTCTCTCTCTCTCTCTCTCTCTCTCTCTCTCTCTCTGGAAAACTTTATATTTATATATATATATTATATATATATTTATATTTATATATATATATATGTGTGTGTGTGTGTGTTGTGGTGTGTGTGTGTGTGTGTTTCGTATAAAATATTTTGTCCTCAAGAAAACCACTTTTTCGATATATTGTGATTTTTAATCGTTGGTATAATAATGTTCGTTTTGAAAGGGGGTCGCAGCGCCCTTAATTACAGTTACGATGAATTATTATTCATAGATGATAATTTTATCTTAACATTATTACAAAGGTTAAAGTTTATATTACTAACTAAAGATAAATTAATTAAAAGATAAAAACTAAGGAATAATGATTGTGTTGATAAGAGTTATCGTATTGATTCCGTTGATCAGACATACTTTAACATACTTTTAACATACTTTAAATGTTATTAATCTATTTTTTATTTATTTTAATTTTATAAAGAAATAACTGCAATATGAATACAATCATTAGTAAAATATGCACAGATTCTGAGGCCTTGGTCCGGTTTGTGTAGAACAAACCTGAGGCGATATAAAAGCATTTGTAGTTGGAACAGGTAAATGTTATAACCTCAGGGAGGAGACGCAAACTTGCGGTGCATCTTGCCCCTGATGAATCATGCATATGGACCTATAAAACTAGAAGTGTTTGGAATGCAAACTAACAGGAAAAAGATGAGGAATTTAATCACTCGTTGGATTATGATCATTATCATCATTACGATTGTAATGATCATTATGATCATTATTATTATTATTACGATTATGATGACCATTATTATCATTACGATTATGATGATCATTATGATCATTACGATTATGATGATCACTATGATCATTACGACTATGATGATCATTATAATAACTCAAATCGTTGTTGCTTCCATTGGTGATGACGGTCGTACGGAAACCTTGTTAGTACGTTGCTTCTCTATATACTTGGCAATAATGCTGCGAGCTGCTCGTATCCTGAACAGGTAGAGCAGGTCTTTATAAATCTATATATACTTTCGATCTGAATAATCTGTGTCCTCACTGTTTATTATTAAAGTTTATAGTGTGTGTGTGTGTGTGTGTGTGTGTGTGTGTGTGTGTGGGTGTGTGTGTGTGTGTGAGCTCCCGCCAAAATGGTAGAAAGGGTTACGATGCTATAAAATCTTATTCGAATATATTTCCTGTTTGTCCCATCAAATTTCTACATAAAGTGTATATTGTAATCAAGCCATTATATTCTTCGCTCGTGAATGAGAAATACCTATATTGCTATTTATTATTATTATTATTATTATTATTAATATTTTACGTAGCTATTATTTAATTCTTCAATTATTTTTAAAATTTTATCTATGTAGGAAGTTCAAATTTGCTTATACAGGGTAAATCAAAAGTCCTGCCTGAAAAATATACTTTGAGGCAGGACTTTTGACTCACCCTGTATATACTTGAATTTTAATTCATTATAATTCATTAATAAACCAATCTTATTTCAAATCTTTTATTATGCATTCTACATACCCTACACCCAGAGGGTATAAAACGGAGGAAAGCCCCAAATGAGTGGGGCACGTTTGGGGTATAAGAACAGATGGTTGGAGAAAGGATCAATCTTACGCAATCAGAATTGCCCAAGATGACAAATAATTAATGAATTTATCTTTTGTCAATAAAGTTTATCATTAGCATTATTATTATCATCATTATTAAACCTCCAGGGTCGTTAATTTAAGAGCCCTGGATTCGATTCTCTGCTCGGACTCCAGCTTTCACTTAGTGATTAAGGTACTTCTCTGGGTCTTCATTTGGTGGGATACTGGTTCGAATCCCTCGTCAAGGCTACAGATAGGGCGCCGCGGATTTGCTGAATACCCCCTGTACCCCAGAAGAGCTCCATATACCCCTCAATTTTTATCTTTGGCGATGAAATGAGGAAATCATCGTTTACGCCAGTAAATGGCTTCCTTGCAATAACTTCATCAATGCATTGTTGACGCATGCGCTACACTCTCACGCGATACATACGTACATGCGTGACTGCGCATCAATCTGTTATGTATTTCGATGTGAGGCGTGCGTGCCTGGAGGGGACCTACAGCTTTACGTGGGATCCGAACCACGGGTTGCTACATAATCTGGGTGCGGAGGACGGTCTCCCATCCAACTACTACCCAGACCCAATGTCGCTTAACTTCGCTGATCTCCGAGAAGCGGTGTTACGACATCGGCCACGACGTAGCCCCCATATATATACATATATATATAAGCAAACAACCACAAGGAAAAGGAAACACAAAGTCCGAGCGCTTTCGTGATATATCACGAAAGCGCTCGACTTTGTGTTTCCTTTTTTTTGTGGTTGTTTGTTTATTAATAAGGTCACGTGTTATTTTGTGATTCTAGTGCATATTATATATATATATATATATATATATATATATATACAACAAGAATCGAGCAAATTGGAACATAAATTGACTAGAGTCAGTTTAACTCAATTTTGTCGAGTTAAAAGAAGTGATTAAGTCGTTCTACAAAAAGGATTCAGATAATAAAATAAGGGACTGTTGAGTCACCTTCTTACTGCGAAAATGGAATGTTCGTGATGAGATGAGCTGCAATTACAAAGGCTGTGGAATTAGCGTGAAATGAAAAGAAGAGGTAAACACATAGAAGGAAAGAAAGAGAGAGAGAGAGAGAGAGAGAGAAAGAGATAAAAGGGGGAGGAGGAGTCTATCTAGGAATATTTGCTCGACACGAAATATTATCGAATGAAAAAGTGATTGAAAAAATCAAATTATCGAAATTAACTTAACCAATTTAAAGTTTAAAGTACGAAAAATAATTTAATCTAACCTAAACGTAATCAGACCTAACTTACTTAAGTTAACCTATATTAATTAAGTTAGGTTAAATTATACAAAGGTTAATAAAACTTGGTCTTTGGACAACGTTTAATTGAAAGGAAAATTCCATTTCGAAGGATATATATATATATATATATATATATATATATATATATATATGGGATAACAAGCATGGAGCATAGGCAGAAAGTTTGTAATTAAATACTGTCATTACCGCGAGTGCGAGGGGGTTAATACATAAAACTCCTCCGTACGCGAAAGCGTTATGCGTTTCCTCGGATGTGAAATATATGACAGGATGTATTAACTTTTATTTCCCTATACCGAGTCGCTCGCCGGGCTCGAATCCGAGTGAGAATAATTTTGTTTCATATAAATATATATATATATATATATATATTTTTTTTTTTTTTTTTAATTGGGGCTGTTTAACCTCCTTCGTAACATCTAAGGTCATATGACGGAGGGGACCTACAGCTTTACGTGGGATCCGAATCACGGGTCGCTACATAATCTGGGCGCAGAGGACGGTCTCCCATCCAACTACTACCCAGACCCAATGTCGCTTAACTTCGCTGCTCTCGTATATATATATATATATATATATATATATATATATAATATATATAAAATAGGAAACACAGGTTCCTTTTAGCATAATTGGATTTAAATTCCCATAAATTATTCCAACCCGAAACGCAAAATATGATTTTTTCTAGTTTTAGTAAAGTAAATATTTTTCTTGGCTGAGAATTAGCTTTAGTTAATTACAGTTGCTGGGAATAGCAAATTATAATTAAGTTTTTATATATTTAATGCTATTTTATGTCATTCATTTTGCGTAGAATTTTTTAGTGGTTTTAAGGAAAATTCAGTCAAAAAAAAAATTTTTTGAAGTTAGTCGATTCAAATTCGGTGACCGCGCTAACCGATCAAATCGGTCAACGTTGCCCTATTCGCCGACTATGAAAAATTTTCGTTCAAAATCTTAGCTTATTTTGGTTGCGTAGTGAACATTTCCGCTTTCGTCAAACTTCTGTACAAGGTACAAAAATGCGCTACTGTACGGCGTTGGAAGACTTGCCATAATACGTTTGTATTATACAGTGGTAGAGTAATCCACTCCTGCCTAGTATATAGGAGTATTGTCTCTGATTAAATCGTATAAACTGTCATATGAACATAGCTTTCTATGTAACAGGTACAACTCAGACGTAAAACTACCCTGTAAAGTAAATTTGTCCCATACAGGCCACCATATTACAATTTTAATTGTTCCATTTGTTGGACCAATTCTGGAACGACGTCTTGGTAAAACGAATAGTTCAATCAGTCAATCAGAGAAGCGTCAAAACCTGTTACCTTTGTTGACTGATTTTGAACCAATTACAACAGTATATCAACACTAAATATAATTGGTCCAAAATCAGT
>JAJOZX010001100.1:0-15000 GCA_023014485.1 Bathynomus jamesi | reverse complement strand
TATATATATATATATATATATATATAACTGGTACACCTGGTAATAGTTTCGTGCTTTGGTCTCTCTTCACACGTATGTGAAGCTGGTGGCCCCACCTCTAGGTCTGGCTTGATGGAGGAGCGAGTTGCTCTCTTGCGGGTTCCACCGCACATTGCCAGGTATACCCGGCTCATCTTGTACCGTCCTGAGTCAGGCATCTAGTCTTCTCTTGAAAACTTCAACTTTCACCCCTGCCATGTTTCTGAGATCATTTGGAAGTTGGTTAAAAAGTCTTAGCCCCCTGACAACCAAGTTGTTTTCTTTCAGTGTTGAGGTCACTTGTCGGGCCTTTAGTTTGGGAACACTACACATTCTGCCTTTCCTATTTCCCAGTGTTGTTTGGGTGGTAACTGGGTTTAGTTTGAGGTTTGGTACTAGTTTTTCGATCATTTTCCATATCTAGATTAGTGTACCTCTTCCTTCTTCTTCCAGGGAGTACATATTTAGTTTACGTAGTCTTTCCCAGTAGTTGAGTTCTTTGCAGCCATCGATCTTGGCTGTGAAATGTCTCTGAATATCTTCTAGTTTATTATTTTTTTTCTTTTTTATATGGGACGTCAGAACTGAGCAATATTCAAGTTTTGGTATGATCAATGTTTTCAGCAGGGGAATCATTACCTTCTCGCCCCTTCTTCTGAAGGTTATCATTGACTGTCCCGTAACTTATTTTTGTTTTGTTTTATCACTATCTGATTCTGTCTTTCAAATTTTGCATCATCGGTCATTATTACCCCTAATTCTTTTTCTTTCGTGATTCTCTGAATTTCCTGTCTATCTGGAGCATAATATGCTGTCTGTTTAAGTTCCTCATTTCTACCATATCTCAAGAGTTGAAATTTCTCGGTGTTAAATATCATGTTGTTGTCTTCTGACCATTTGTATATTTTTTTCGTGTCCCTCTGCAAGGCCCCCCACCCATTTTATATTGCTGATTTTTCTGCTGATCTTTGTGTCGTCTGCAAAAGATGTTACTATACTATTGCTGTTTACTCATTGTCTGTCTCTATTAGTATGATATAACCTTTGGTTAGCTTCCGCCAGAATTGTTCATTCTGACGAAGGTCAAGCTTTTCACTCCACCTTAGACCTACAGTTTAACGTGGACTCCGAACCACGCCCCATCAGCAGCCCAGCGTCTTAACCAGAGCTGGGCAAGTTCCGCACACCTTCCGCACATTCGCACTGTGCGGAAGTGCGAAATGGTGGGCGGAGGTGCGGTGTGCGGTCACCTCGGTAAAAAGGTGCGGAGGTGCGGGTGCGGAAGGTGTGCGGATTGGTCCGCACACATAGCTAAATACACTTTTTTACTTTTGTATTGTATTGTATCTTTTGTATTTGAGTAGCTGTGAATAAAGTAATATAGTATTAGTATAAATAAAATTAAATGATATTGTATTCTAGTAATTTTCTGACCTCTCATAACAAAAAAATGACTATTGTATTAAAACTTTATTTTCACAATTAAATATTAAATAAAAGTTTATAAAAGTATTAATATATTAATGGAAACTTATATATTTCCTTGCGATAAAACTATATATGTAAATAGGGTGCGGGTGCGGGTGCGGAAGTGCGGGTGCGGAAGAGGCTAAAGTGCGGGTGCGGAAGTGCGGGTGCGAACCTCCCATTTGGTGTGCGGTTGCCCAGCATTGGACTCTTACCACTAGGCCACCTAGGGTACCAATTTATCTACCAACCACTTTCTTTATTGTGTGGAAGGATGAACAGCTGGGTTTTGCTGCGCGCCGGCTGCCGTCGGGTCTCGAACCCGGGGCCGATGGTTTCGTAGTCAGCGACGCTAACCACTACACCACTACATCATATATATATATATATAATATATATATATATATATGATGAATTTCACAACTAACACGTGAAATGAATGAATGATGCAAACCTCGTCATTCCCTGACGAGGTGTACTTCTGAATATATAAAAGGCCTTGGAATCATTTTTCTTTTTCCTTGTGGATTTGCATATATATAATATATATATATCTATATATATAATATATATATATATATATGACACTGTAAACAGTGTTTGCATGATTTCCTTGAAAACAGTGCAATAACAAAATTGAATTTCACGTATAACGTTTAATTTTTGTCATATCCAAGTTGATTTTTATTCCAGTTCGAATTTATGCAGGTCAGATTTGAAAGATTACTTCCCACTTAATGTTATTCCCACTTCCATTCCCATTCCTATCCCAGGTCCGCAATTGAGAATGTGCGAAGTGAGAAGTCCGCAATTGAGAATGTGCGAAGCGAGAAGTCCGCAATTGAGAATGTGCGAAGCGAGAAGTCCGCAATTGAGAATGTGCGAAGTGAGAAGTCCGCAATTGAGAATGTGCGAAGTGAGAAGTCCGCAATTGAGAATGTGCGAAGTGAGAAGTCCGCAATTGAGAATGTGCGAAGTGAGAAGTCCGCAATTGAGAATGTGCGAAGTGAGAAGTCCGCAATTGAGAATGTGCGAAGTGAGAAGTCCGCAATTGAGAATGTGGCGAAGTGAGAAGTCCGCAATTGAGAATGTGCGAAGTGAGAAGTCCGCAATTGAGAATGTGCGAAGTGAGAAGTCCGCAATTGAGAATGTGCGAAGTGAGAAGTCCGCAATTGAGAATGTGCGAAGTGAGAAGTCCGCAATTGAGAATGTGCGAAGTGAGAAGTCCGCAATTGAGAATGTGCGAAGTGAGAAGTCCGCAATTGAGAATGTGCGAAGTGAGAAGTCCGCATTTGAGAAAAGTGTTTCTTCCTTTGAGAAACAATGTCACTGCCATTCGTAGCCGAGGTAAAGTTGCCAAATGAGAATCTCTTATATTTTCTAACCTAACCTAACCTAACATTTATAATTTGAAGGTCCCAATTTATGGCGGTGAACATTATGCAAATTGATTTTATTCCTCTATACAATGTGGCAAAAACCATTTCTAAGGAAAAGACGGGGGAGTTGTGACGCTCTTGCTATTTTGTTACTGCTAATAATTATAATTGTTTTTCTCTTGACATTGGTCTTTCAGTGGCGTGGGTACCCACTGACCTTTACAGTTATCTTTGGCCTTCTATTTTTTTTTTGGTGTTAACCTCTGCCGATATTTACATATTTTATTTTTTTGGTGTTTTGATGACAATATTATAATTTCAAAACAAAACCCAGTCATTACTAATTAGTAATTTTTCACGCGTCTTAAAAGTTTTATGCTTTTAGGCGAACTTTTTCCGGAACTATACCTGAACTAAAAGGTTAAATAAGAAGATGTCAATGTCCCGTCGTTGGCATCTGTTGACTTTTTAAAATTATCATTTGACCTTCTTATTGTAGTCTTAATGGGCGTTGCTATTCCCCGTATGGTTGAGCCCGGGTATTTGTAATAAATTACATACTTTATACATAGGCTGACCATACGTACTGTTTTGAACGGGACAGTACCGTTTTTTTTAATATTTCCTGGCCGTCCCGTCGTTTAATAAAAATGTCAATTTTGTCCCGGTTTATGTACTTACTTTTTCATAAATACAGAATATTACATAACCCCCGTCCCTTTTTTGCCATCCCAATGTCCCGTTTTTGTCTCAAGGAAATATGGTCAGCCTATTTATACATGTCCTTCTGCCTTGTGTAGCCTTGTCCTTCTGTCTTGTCTTTCTGCCTTCTGCCTTATACGGACTTCGATCGAACTCCGTATAAAAGCTAATTTACATTGAAAACCTATCAGTAAATTATCATTTGATAAGTGTCAATACCCGTGTGAATATCTAGTGCCCACAAAGTTATATTTTCTTAATGTGATGAAAGTATATACTACATTAGGGTGTGTCGAATTTTTCAACTTTCAAATTCCAAATATGAGGGGTGCTAAAAAGTTGCAGCATGACTTAGGAATTCTAAAGATATGTTTGCTAATTTAATATAATTTAGTTTTGCTTGGTAAGAAGCTACAAAAAAATAGTGACTTTTTTTACTTTTTTGTGGAATTATATAATAATTATTATATTAATAATTATATATGCTGTGTATATATAATGCACTGCTGTTTTTGCTTATTTCACAGGTTGAAACATATTCATCAGTGTGCTGAAGATTACTTGTCCGTCAGTGCTACCATCCTAGCCAGTGGGAATTGACCTACAATGGCTTCTAAAAGGAGGACAAGACTGGGGACATTCACACATATGAGCAACCTAATTGGAACTGGTAGAGAGTTGTTGCCCTCTGAACTCCCAACTCTGCCAGACGTTCTGAAATATGGGCTACTGCTAAGAGAACAAAGTGGTGAGGATGTGAGAAACTACCCAGCAGCCAGTCTTGCAAAGGACATTTACCCTAAAGTGCTTGAAAAGTGGGAACGAGCAAACAGTTCTTTTGTAGCCCCCGTTGTAAATTCACGAGTCACAATCTTAAACAAGATCCAAGAGAGCTGGGAGCAGGCCAAAAACATATCTCTTGGGAGAGGAAAGCTACATGTCAAAGAGGCTTTCATTGCAAAACTTGACAAGCTTTTTGACATCCTCAGTTGCAAGTGTAAAATTGTTCTCTGCTCTGAATTTGGCTGCCTTGCAGATGCTGGTTGCAAAAACGAAACTCACATTAACTGTACCTGCCCTAGGGAGATGAAGATCCCTGTGAAGGAACTTGCTTTCATTAAAGGTCAGAGAGACAAGTCTGGTTCTATTGGACCACATCAGATTGGCTTGCCAGATCAACCTGAGCACAACAGACAAGTCAAAAAGCAGAAGCGGCAAGAAGACGAAAGAAGAAGGCTTGCTGAATATAAGCAGACAAGTAAGCAGGATGTTTCAATGCCATCAAATGAAATAATTTTCTCTGATGATGAAAATGAAGAACAAATAGCTGATGCTCAAGATGGAAAGGATGGAAGTTATGAAGTGACATTAGAAATACCAAGCACGTCTTCAACTTCCAATAAAAAGCCAGAGTACAACACATTAGAAATACCTAATGTTGCTATGCATAGCATCAGATATGGTTTGGCCTGCGTGCCACAGCTGCCATCACCACTGCTGCCTTTATGGATGCTGGCTTGATCACTGAAGAAGACAAGAGACTTGTAGTTGATCACAATAAAGTCAAGAGGGCCCAAGAAAAAGTTATGAGATCCCTGGATCAGGAATTTGATGATCTTTGTAAGAAGGGTGAAATTGACTGCATCTTCTTTGACGGCCGTCAAGATACAACTAAAGTTATGCTGAAAGCAGACAATTCAGATCGTCAGTTCCCCAGCATCATCAAAGAAGAGCATTATTCTGTGTGCAGTGAGCCAGGTGGAAGATATCTCTACCACTTCACTCCTGAGAAAGGCTCAACGAGAAAAAACCTGCTGAAGTTATTGCTGATAATCTTGTAGATTTCATGAAGAAGAAGGGCATTGATAAAAGCCTGCAGGCCATTGGAGGTGATTCTACAAATGTTAACACTGGCTGGGAGGGTGGTTCCATGCATTGGGTAGAGGTCAAGCTTTGCCGTAAGCTGATCTGGTTGGTTTGTGCCCTCCACACTAACGAGTTACCCCTGCGACACTTGATCACAGCACTGGATGGGAAGACCTTGTCTAACAACAAGTGGACAGGTAACATTGGCAAGATGCTAGACACTGCAACCGAACTTGAAATTGATCCTTCATTCACCAAACTCTCAATTGGAGAGCCTCTTACTTCACTGAGTGACAATGTCGTAAAGGATCTCTCTACTGATCAAGCGTACGGGTATAGGATCACACAGGCCATAAGGACAGGAGAACTTCCCACAGATCTGGCCCTTCTTGAAATTGGTCCAGTGAGCCATTCAAGGTGGTTGACAACAGCAAACAGGCTTTGTCGCATATGAGTTTCAAAACATGGCCTTAAAGGCAAAACCCTCAACAACTTAAGACTGATAGTGGAATACATTGTTGGTGTGTACTACCCCTGTTGGTTCAACATCAAAGTAAAACACTCTTGGGTGGAAGGCCCACGCCACATCTTGTTTCAGCTGCGGCTAGTTAGGCTGCAAAAGAAGGCTGTAGTGGATGCTGTTTTGCCAACCATCAAGCGCTCAGCATGGTATGCATTCAGCGAAATGATAATCCAGACACTCTTGTGCTCAGATGACAGTGAGGAGAGGGGAGCTGGTGTCCAAAAGATTGTTGACATGAGGGGTGGAGATGATGACACACTTGGAGATCTTTCTGTACGTCCCAGGAAGACACCTTCCATCAACCCCAGTGCTTCTTCCGTGTTGGAGCTGACAGACTGGTCTGACGGGGTATTTGAACCTCCTTTGACATGTAAACTGACTACAGCGGAAGTAAAGAAGTTCTATGACAAACCTATGTAAGTTCCACAGTGGCCCTGTCATGCTCAGTCAATAGAGAAGTGTGTGAAACAAGTCACAGAGGCAGCAGGCAGGGTGTACACATGAGAAACGTGAGGGCTATATCAGAGGCCAAGAAGCAAGTCGGCGGCTGATGTCCAAGAACGAATCAAAGCAAGACTTGATGAAACTTGTTTAAATATTTTTTTTTACTGATGTCATTACTTTCTAATGTTGTTTTATGATTACAAGGATATTTTTATGATTACTAGGATATGTTTTTATGCAGAGAAACAAATTTTATAGCATTACCTGGCATTTTGAGAAGCTAAAATTAATAAATGTTGTTTTCCGAGAGCAATTTATGTGCTTTTTAATCAAACGTAGATTTACCAAGCTAAGTGTTGAGCAATCACAAAAATAATAGCAGATTTGAATTCTTCACATCCAAAAACATTTTTAAAACCCCTCAGTGAAGGAATTGGCAAAAATTAATTTTCACCTCCCAAATTGACACACCCTAATACTACATATACCATAAAAAGTAAAACAAAGCAAATTATTTTTACTCCATTAATTCCATCTGAATAATAAAAAAACAAAAATAGGTGCCTATCCATACAGTTGAAACAAGGCACTTTGTTTTTTCTCAAAACTCTCATAGCCATCCCCCGCGGCCGCTCTCACGAACACCAATCAGCGTACATACACAACGCGGATTCCACGTTAAACTGTAGGTGGAGTGACAAGATTGACCTTCGTCAGAATGAACAATTCGGGCGGAAGCAAAACCAAGATTAACCAAAGTTATATATATATATATATATATATATATATATATAATATATATATATATATATATATATATATATATATATATATAGGCGCACCTGAGCAGTAATAACTACGATGTTCTATACATGGATTTTGCAAAAGCATTCAATAAGTGTGATCATGACATAATAGCGCACAAAATGAAACACAATAACAGACAAAGTGGGAAAATCGATCTATAACTTCCTCAAAAAACCGCAACAAGCCGTAAAAATCCAAGGTCAGAATCATCAGAATCGGAAGTACGCAGCTCATTTCCACAAGGAACGGTATTATCCCCATCCCTACTCATTATCATGATGACAGATATAGGCAATGAAGTAAACTACAACAGTATAGTAACATCCTTTAATGACGATGCAAAAATCAGCAGAAAAATCGGCAATGCAGAAGAGGCGGAAGCCGTCCAGAGGGACACAAACAGGATATACAAATGGTCAGAAGATAATAAGAATTTTAACACGGAGAAATGTCAGCTCTTGAGATAGGGAAGAAATAAAGAACTTAAACAGACAGTATACTATATTACTATGCCCCAGATAGACAGGAAATTCAGAGAAGCACGAAAGCAAAAGAATTAGGGGTAATAATGACCGATGATGCAAAATTTGAAAGACAGAATCAGACAGTGATAAATAAAGCAAAGAGAGTTACGGGACAGCTAGTGATAACCTTCAAAAGAAGGGGCGAGAAGGTAATGATTCCTCTGTTGAAAACATTGATCATACCAAAACTTGAATACTGCTCAATTTTGACGTCTTCGCACAAAAAAGAAGAAATTAATAAACTAGAAGAAGTCCAGAGGAACGTCACAGCCAGCATTGATGGCTGCAAAGAACTCAGCTACTGGAAAGACTACGTAACTTAACTCTGTATTCGCTGGAAAGCTGAAGAGAGCTATACACCATAATTTACATACGGAAAATGATCGAAAAACTGGTACCTAACCTGATCTCAAACTAAACCCAATTAACGTTCAAACAACGCTGGAAAACAGGAAAGATAGAATGTATAGTGTTCCCAAACTAAGACCCAACAAGGGACCCCTTCAACACTGAAGGAAAATAGCTTAGTTGTCAGGGGGCCAAGACTTTTTAACCAACTTCCAAAGGACCTCAGGAACGTCACAGGTGTGAAAGTTGTAATTTTCAAAAGAAGACCAGATGCCTGGCTCAGAACGGTACCAGATGAGCCGAGTGTACCTGGCTATGTGCGATGGAGATCGCAAGAAAGCAACTCGCTCGTTCATCAGGCCAGGCCTAGAGGTTCACCAGCTTGACTTTGGAGTGAAGAGAGACTGACGCACGAAACTTTTACCAGGTTTACAAGGTTTACTTGAGTTTCGACATTTCTTATATGAGTCACCTCCCGCTTTCGCTTTCTCTCATTTTTTCTAATTCCGGACAGAGTTCCGGTGAACCGGTTGGTTGGATATTGGACTCGGATTCTGAAGGGCTCGGGTTCGAACCCTACCTCCGTCAAAGAGGTAGGAGCTGGCCCTGCGACCCACTGTGTAATTGTCCGGGATCAAGTGATTTCTTGGGAGCTCACGACCTTCCTCCTTCCTGTGAAGAAATAAATGTTTCGGATATTACCTGTATGATATAATTAAAGCATCTTCCAAGTGATCACGACACGGGCAGTCGAGTTGAAGTGCTCGGGTTCGCTCCCCACCATCCCTCTTCATTTAAGAAGCGCCTATCGTTCAACGTTCAGCAAGGGAGGAGTAAAGGGGAGAGTCGAGCAATAGGCTCCACCTACTGTTGGCCTGAGCTCCGCCCGTTATATTTAAAAAAAAAAGGGGTGGGTACCCACCAACCATTATCTTTACGTTTATTACCCAATTGAACTGATAAAATTTAAATAATTCAAACGCAAACTCATAAACATTTCATTCTTTAGAAAATGTCAAAAACATGCATTATAACTCAAGTGACGTCATAAAGGCGTGTTTCAACGTGCATTAAGCACGCTGACAACAGAAAATTAAATTAATGAAGAGGAACTAAAAAATTTCTCAATTTTATAATACACACACACACACACACACACACACACACACACACACAAATATAGATATAGCGAAAATCCTCCCACCAGGATTCGAACCCGAAACCTCCTGAACAAGAAAAACTTAACCAGTAAAACGTGAATGAAAGAGTGAGGTGAAAGAGCTGGAAGAGAGATATATATATATATATATCAAAGCTATTGACTTCTCCTTAGGGAACCGGAGCTTACAGATGAAAAGAAGGATCAACACAACGGCAAACATTTTCATTTATTTGTACATCAGACGTTTCGACAAATCTTTTGTCATCGTCAGTGAGTTAAGTCTTAAAACCTTAAAACAAAATTGAAAAGTGAAAGTTACATCAATACAATATTAAAACCATTAAAATTAAAACCTTAAAGCAAAATGAAAATTGCATCAATACAAAATTAAAATCATTTAAATTTCATCACTATAAAAACTAAAATTAAATTAAATTTCATCACTATAAAAACTAAAATTAAATTACCTCAATAGGTAAATACACAATGTTTACATCCACCTCCATACTTGGCAAAGTCTAACGGAACACTAGATGGTCAGAGGATTAGAAAGGGTATGTCTGTGAAAGACGGTTGGTTAGTCAAAAGAGTCGTAATTTGTAGGATGAGCTATTATTATTAAGGGAGGGTTTGTTTCTATAGATGTACAAAGATTCTAAAATTCGGAGTTCTGTAAGGTTATTGGATCTAGTTAAAATTTCAAACTGAGTTTTGTGAAGGGGATGGTCGTTTTCATTACTGTGGTTTCTAATTGCGGATTGTGGAGGGCTACTGAGGGGACGGTTGGTACGGACTGACAAGCCCAAATGTTGAGAAAGGCGCACCTCCAGTTGGAGTTGAGTGCTGCCAATATACGCAGCCTTACAGCTGTCGCACGTGTATTTGTAAACAACATTGGGGCATACAGTTTTGGGGAATTCATCTTTGAACTTTAAAAAATTTGTTTACAAATACACGTGCGACAGCTGTAAGGCTGCGTATATTGGCAGCACTCAACTCCAACTGGAGGTGCGCCTTTCTCAACATTTGGGCTTGTCAGTCCGTACCAACCGTCCCCTCAGTAGCCCTCCACAATCCGCAATTAGAAACCACAGTAATGAAAACGACCATCCCCTTCACAAAACTCAGTTTGAAATTTTAACTAGATCCAATAACCTTACAGAACTCCGAATTTTAGAATCTTTGTACATCTATAGAAACAAACCCTCCCTTAATAATAATAGCTCATCCTACAAATTACGACTCTTTTGACTAACCAACCGTCTTTCACAGACATACCCTTTCTAATCCTCTGACCATCTAGTGTTCCGTTAGACTTTGCCAAGTATGGAGGTGGATGTAAACATTGTGTATTTACCTATTGAGGTAATTTAATTTTAGTTTTTATAGTGATGAAATTTAATTTAATTTTAGTTTTTATAGTGATGAAATTTAAATGATTTTAATTTTGTATTGATGCAATTTTCATTTTGCTTTAAGGTTTTAATTTTAATGGTTTTAATATTGTATTGATGTAACTTTCACTTTTCAATTTTGTTTTAAGGTTTTAAGACTTAACTCACTGATGATGACAAAAGATTTGTCGAAACGTCTGATGTACAAATAAATGAAAATGTTTGCCGTTGTGTTGATCCTTCTTTTCATTCATATATATATATATATATATATATATATATATATATATATATATATATATATACAGTATATGGCCGAATAAAATCTTTACAAATATACTTCAAGCCCATTAATCTACTTCACATCACACCTGTTGTCCCACCTGTCTGCTCTGCCTGAATTGATTAGGTTCATTTTACACTGCCTAAGTTATTAACCTTATATATATATATATATATTATATATATATATATATATATATATATGAAATAACATGCATGAGCACGCGTGTTTTTATAACTTATAATACAAAATTACCCCTACCAGTATTCGAACCTGGGACTTCGCAACGCACACTCTTCGCAACACACACTCTACAGGGTGTCCATAAAGTCACGCATCATAGGAGCATAAGCAATGTCTATTTATGTCTCCATCAGGCCAAATATGTTGAGGAACATTCAAAGAAACGTGTTTTTTCGTTTACAAACATGTTTTGAGATTGGTGGGAACACAACACATCATTATCTTTTGCAAACCACATTCAGGACATTAAAAACAAATGTACGTCAAGACTTAACACGCTTAGGGTACTAACAGGCACAAACTTCGGACACCAGCAGGAAACAACATCACTCATATACAAACAATATATTCGCTCAGTTATGGACTATGCTAGCCCATGCTGGGCACCCATTATCTCAAACACACACATAAACACCTTGCAGACAATACAAAACAACGCACTTCGTATCATTACAGGATGCACTCAAACAACACCAATAGAACACCTGCACACAGAAACAAAAATACTGAAAGTTAGGGAACATTTAGACATGAGGGGAACACAATTCATGGCAGCAGCGACAACTAACCCACAACACCCTTGCCACTACATGTACAATCATGCACCAACACCTCGCACCATTAAGGTAACACCAGAAAGACATTATAACCAAATACTCCATTCCATACCACGCCCACAGACATCACACAGTACAGAAAACACATAGACACACACCTAACCCAAAGCACTGACACGACTCGGTCCGAATGCGGTCCTAGGTGCGAAGCCGCCACCCATTAACAGGTCAGAGATCAGCCTGAGCAGATCGGATCGAGTTAACTTAGCACGATTCCGATGTGGACATCACCCCAACTTACGGACATATAAACACAGACTAGACAACTCCATAGACGACACCTGCCACCTGTGCCAGGGACACCACAAACAATTGAACACATTATGACAGACTGTGCCGCTCTAGCACAACAACGAACACAAGACAACATCACTAGTGCGCTGAACCTCTGGTCCACTCCGGAGAGGGCGATCGGTTACCTGCGTGCCGCCGGCTTGCTCGATCAGGGTGGGCTGATCGGCTAAACAACAACAACAACAACTAAGGAAATACGGTTTCACGTCCGGAGGTGTTTTACGTTTTAACCGCCAACTCTCCCCGCCGCAGTCAAGGTTTTGGGAGCGTTTAATTAAACTCACTCTGTTGTAACATTAAGGTACCATAGGAGGAATAACGCATCTAACACGTTTTTGTGTAATACAAAATTAGCCCCCCCCCCATCTCCACACCCCACTAGGATTTCGAATTAAGGCATAGAACAAGAAAAATTGTAGAGTAAAAAGTGAATTACCGTAACTACACGTATGTTGTTGTTGTTTATTATTATTATTATCAGTAGTAGTAGTAGTAGTAGCAGTAGTAGTATTTCCCAAAGTGCTTCCCTTCTTGGCTGTTAATAAACTCCAAGGAGCGATACGAAAGTAATGGCCCTTATTTTATTTCTCACTAAATATAATATAATATAAATACAATATAAAATTACAGGGAATATGCATATATATACGTAATAAATCTAAAATATAGTAAATAAATAAATAAATAAGTAAATAAATAAGTAAATAAATAAGTAAATAAATAATATATATATATATATATATGCATACACATGCAAACAAAGAACGACGCTTGTTTAGAAGTGTCCGCACAAGAGGAGGAGAAAAAACGACACTCTTCTGAACAAGCGTCGTTCTTTGCATTAATTATACTCTGTGTCGTTTGCAGTTAAAAAAAAGAATATATATATATATATATATATATATATATAATATATATTATATATATACTAAAAAATAAGAGGCATTACTTTCGTACCGACCCTCGTATACTGAACTGTATTTTGAATGTAAAAACCGTAAAAATTAAAATGAATGATAAGCGAATTGATCATTGGTGATCAATACATTTTAATTTAATTAAACAATGATTCGTTAATAAAAAGCAAACAATGATCTCTATTGTTTGCTAATCACTGGAGCGAATCACCCTCTTATTGTATGTAAAATTCATAGTAAACCTTGAAAATTTTCTGTATCTCTCGTATCTCTTTCAAATTAGTGAAACCAATGAAGCAACGCTAATAATAGCATTAATGATAAATTAATTCAGGGACAATATATATATATATATATATATATATATATATATATATATATATATACGAGTGTGTATATATATATATAATTTTTTTTTTTTTTTTTTTTTTTTTTTTAACTGTAATGACGAATCTGAAAATGGATTAGAGATTTATCTTGGATTATCTTTTCTATTTTTTTTTTTTTTTTTAAGGATTATTATAAGAAAATGTTTAAAAGATTTAAAAACCAAAAATAGATTCTCAGAATTGCGATTCGTGACACTTACTAATTTTACTTTTTTACAAAGTTAACATAATTTTTTTTTTCTCTTTTGGATTAAAGTTAGTTCTTCTTTTTCAATACAGTGAAAATGAAATTGAAAAATTATATTCGTCTGTACTTTGAAGGATTGGTTAACTGCGGTAAAAAAATAAAAAATGAATCGTCGAGGATACACTTTTATTCAACTTAGAACAGTGGTTTCCAAAGGAGTGCCTCAAGGGCGTTTTAAGAGTGCCATAAAATTTCTTGACAGTGACGAAAATAAGTAATTTAAAATTCTGAAGTTACGAACCTCAAATGAAACTGAATATTTGCGAGATTTTTTATGTTCATACGGAAACTATAGTTTGGACTGGATGTTAAACAGTGGGAAACAAAATTCCTCCGGGGTGGGGTGGGTGCCGCGTTGAGGTGCCTTGAAGCAGGGAAGATTTAGGAATCACTGAGTTAGAGTATTGTTCATGTAGAAAATACAGTTGCCTGTATAAATTAATTGGATATTGTCTACCCGGCCCATGAGAAAGTTTTGCCCAGCCGTGGGCCTCGAAGTATTTGCCCAAAAATTCCCACTAACATCTTCATTGGCATTCTTTCATTAGCGAAATGCTTTAGAATTACTGGCAAGATAATGAAATAATAAAATAAAATAAATAAAAATAAATTATAATGAATAAAATAAATATAATAATTATAATAAAATAAAATATATAATTTATTTCACTTTTAATGATCAGACATTTTGCTGAGTTATTATGATTTTAAATTAAATCTTCTCACCCATATTTGACTATAGGGGGTCCAGGCCCCCCGAACCGATAAGGGATTAAAATAAAAAAGTGCCTCCTGAGCAAACAGAGGTTGGCTATCACTGTTCTAGAAAATATCTACAGTATTTATGTCTGTACACATGCAGAAGTTACTTCAGGAGCTAATTTCCGGGTTATTCTCAAATTTTTTCGTGGTGTTTACAAAAAAAGAAAAAAAAATTAGGATTATCTATTAATACACGCAAGTTTTTTTGTTTTTTTTTTTGTTTTTCTTTAGAATAAACAAAATAACAAAAAGAAACTTCTGTCCTGTTTTTAGTTCAAAATTATCAACAGTGCCAGATTAAACAAAAGAATTATAAATTAAAAATTATCAGTAGTGCCAAAATTAAAAAATTAAAAATTATCAGTAGTGCCAAAATTAAACAATTAAAAATATCGATAGTGCCAAAATTAAAAAATTAAAAATTACCAATAGTGCCAAACTTAAAAAATTAAAAATTACCAATAGTGCCAAAAATTAAAAAAGTAAAAAAAATAAAAATTATCAGCAGTGCCAAATATTTAAAAAAAAAAAAAAAATTTAATTATTTAAAAAAGAAAATTTACTTTAAGCCAAATTTTAATATTAAAAAATTCATTAAATTATTTGAACCCGGA
>JAJOZX010001099.1:932500-1031126 GCA_023014485.1 Bathynomus jamesi | reverse complement strand
ATAGTTGAAACACATTTCCATTTCTGCAAAAATTTACAGTTTTGGCATATGATAAAGCTAGCAGTGAAACTGAAGTAGACAAAGCTAGAAGACAGTTTAGTTAGATGAACAACAATTTGATGCAATCCTTCCAACAGAGGATTCCCTAAGCAGCACATCTTCGAGCGGCTTCCAAGCAGGCTATGTATGGGGTCAAGCCCAGGAGTATGTAGTTAGTATGGGCGCGTTTGGGGAGAGGAAGTTGGGGTGCTCTGAAATCCTGCCCCTGAAGGGGCCCCCTGAAGGCATAGCCTTCTGTATGAGGGGGGCCCCCTTACTTAAGTTTTAGCCCATTTATGGGGTCTCACCGTCCTTAATGAAGGGCATTTGCCCCTTGAGGGCCCCTTTCAGGGCCCCATCCTCCTTGGGGGAGAAAAAAAAATCGTTTTCACCTTCATTCAAAAAAATTTAAGAAAGGATTGAGCCTCGCCTTCCTCCTTCAAAAAAGTTCTTTCATGAGGCAAACAAGAACAAACATGAAAAAACATACATACATTCAAGTACTTTCCGTTCAGGCAAGTTAGAAGACAGTAGAAATGGAAACGAATGAAAGGTTTTAATAGGCCTAACGAGATTGCACATTAACACCCAATTTTCAAATGTTAACAAATTGCGAACAATACATAAATGAAAATCAGAGTGATCATATTTTAAACCTAATACAAGTTCTTTGTTTAAGATCTGCATTATGAAAAATAAAATGAATATTTATCATTTTAATTTAAATAAATTAATTTCTCTCTTTTTTAAGGGAAACTGGCTTATTTTCAAACGAGATGACCTTCAAATACAATATATACATATAGTACACTCATATTTGTTTATTTACTTTTAAATATGTAGTTTTCTGTTATTTACGCTGATATACCATTACATTCACTTTCACATGCTATCTTCTGGTATGTGAATAATAATTTTACTATACAGCAAATTTCGTTATAAAATTGCATATGCTAAAAAGAACATCAAGCTGCGTAACACAGCTTTGAATCTGAAGCATCAATTGTTATCCTCCGCTAAACATCCACTTAAATATTATTACTAATATTGATTTATTGTTATTATTACATATATATATGTACACGTGTTAAGAGTATTTAAATTAAATATATTGATTTCAATTCCCTTCGTAATAAAAGCATCTGGCAACTATACCCCCAATCTTGCTATATATTTCTCTCAGTAATTGTTTTCAGGTTATTTGTTAAGTTTAACTTTCTTCTAAAGACTATTAGCTGCAACTAATCTTGTTATTATTATTATTATCATATATATATATATATATATATATATATATATATATATAACATCCAAATAAGTAGGTTCGGGTAAAAAAATTTCTTATTAGATGCAATTAAAGAAAACGGGATGTCAATTTATGTGGGTTGTCATTTTTAAATAGATGCAGCGGGAAATAGGTATTGAAAGTTGAGAGATTTTTCATTAAGAACCTTTCTACTTGTAGTTATAGTTAGGACTATTCACATTACTTTAATTATCATTTCTCTAATTTAACGGCTGTTCACAATTCCTCATAATTCTCATAATAAACGTATTTGTTTTCACACCAGTCAGGCCACTGTTTACATCAATCACACAGAATGTTCATGCTTATTGTTTTTGTCATTAGCTGTACCAATCATGTCTTTACAGACTGAAGCCTACCGTTACACAACGTTTAAAATGTTATAATTAATGCTTTATGATATCAGATCTCGTATAAAAAGCATTATTTTCTGTACAAATGGCCACAAAAATACTTTCAATCCTAATTATGTACGTATAGTATGCACATACGCCTTTTCACCTGTATTAAAAACGTAAAAGTATCATCATGCGATCTTAGTTTCCGCAATGACGTGAGCCCTAACATTTAATTTAAAATTATTTAACAGATCATTCGAGGGAACTGTACATCGATCTCATTATAACTTCTGACTCATAATAACCCGCTATGCATATTTACAAGAGTCGAATTTAAATAAATAAATAAATATATATATATATATTATATATATAAGGAGTTTGTATGTGGCATTCCAGCAGAAGGCAGGAAGTGTCTGAACCCTGTTTCTCCCATCACTGTCCTCTTCATCTGGCCTTTTACATGTCCACGTCTACCCTGTAAACAGTCCAGCATACTCTCAAACACGCGCTTCTCACTATATCCCTTACTACACACGCATGCATCTTACACACTACACAGTCTTTTCAAAAAAGGTGTAATTTCAATAGTTTCGGAGATTCGCGATTGGCCCCTCCTTCCTGCCTGCATCGTATATAGTACCAAGCAAGTCTCTCCACAGTTTACAGGTTTCCTCATTGTCTAAAATTTATAAAGTTCTCTCTTATTGTTTTCCTTATTGTAACGGACATCACAACCGAATTTAAATAGTATTTAAGTATTATGTCGAGCAACATAGCTAGATAACCCCGCCACAGCCTAGTTTCTTTGCATAATCATGAAACAAGATTATATATATATATATATATATATATATATATATATATATATATATACACGGCAAAAGTAGTTTGAAGATTTATTCCATCACACGACTGATTATAATTATACACTTTAGAGGAGTTTGCAAATTGCATATACTTAGACAAAAAGTATTAGATCTTATGATGATTTCATGTCATTATCAGCATGCTTCACTGTCCTTTCAGTCATTGTGACCGTAGAACGTACCAGAACTATGGTCTTGACAAACCACAATGTGTTAAATTTAAATATTGACTTATTGTTATTATTACATATATATGTACACGTGTTAAGAGTATTTAAATTAAATATATTGATTTAAATACATTTCGTAATAAGAGCATCTGGTAACTCTACCCCAATTTTGCTATATGAAAATGAAAATGAAAAGGTTTATTGCCAGACTATAGTCCATATGGCAAATATTATTAATACAATGACAGTTCATACACTAAGGGTAGAAATATATACAATTGATTAGAAATAATACTGCACTGTCGAAGTTAAGTGGAGCTACAGACAGACAGACGTTTTCGTACCAAGAAGTCCATAGCTTAGGCCTTAGAGGATAAATGGCAGGACTCATGGATAGCTTGGATGATCGGGTTGGTTGATTTTTTAATTCTTTGCATTAGAATGTGTTGAGCACGTCTTGTTACCTCCGGGAAGCTCGGGACATTGCGGGTAGCAAACATTTGCGAAGCTGAGCATCTCGGGGGTAATTTATGTAAGAGTCTAAAAGAACTGTTGTACAGCAAATTTAGGGTACTGCCAGAACCTTTTTTATAATTCACACAGAGCTGCAGACCGTATATATTACTGCAGAAAGTACGAAAGAGTGTGTCTTTAGCTTCACTTGTACAGAAACGAAAGCTCCTTATGGTCATATTCGCTTTAGCATACAGGCTTCGAGACTGTTTTCTTATATCCGAGTCATCACTCAAGGAGCTGGTAATAGTTTGACCCAATTACTTAAACTCTTGTACTTCCTCAATTACTTCACCATTCATTTTAAACCTTATGTGAAAAATGCTCTGTATCAATTGGTCCACAATTAACCCACCCCTTATATCCACAGTCTAACTATAGAGTAGATTAAGTCTAGCCTTGTAGGGGTCAGCCTAGAGATTCCGGAAATGGTCCAGAGCGGGCAGATAAATTGAGGTCCACAGTAGGATTCCTCACCAAATTAGGTTAGGGCAATCTACCTTCACCTTTGTTACGCTATGAGTTGATGCTAGGTCTTAGGCCACAATGTAGGCCTAATTTGTCTGACCCAGCTTAATTTACTGCGTTTACTTCTAACTGGGTTAAAAACACAATTAGTCACTTACTACTAGTTATTAGAGACCCTTTTCCCCTTTTGTTTAATTGTTGAGAGCGTACTTGCTGGTGGGGATCTTTTTTCCGTTGTTTGTTCTTCCCCCTTCCCTCGTTCCGTCTTGTAACCCCGTTCCTCGTTTTCGTTCCCCCTTGTCCACCTTTTCGCTGGGCTTTTTCCACCAGCGACCTCTTGGTTTTTTGGTTGGTTGATCGGTAATGTATATCTATTACCGAGCACGCTCTTGTCACACAGTATATAAATACTAGTGTGGAGAATAACTCTGGTGAGCAACCAATTGGTTTCATCCACCCAGTTATTGACATAAAAGGAATTTAATAATTGTTCGATTAACTACCTACCTACTCAGTGAACCATTTTCGTTACATCCCAACTACCCACACATCAGTTTTCCATATACTGGGGGCCCGGGAGATAAAAATTTTGGTGTCAATGTCACCAATTTTTATGTCTGAGTATAGACTAGCTAACTATTTGACTGTAAATGCCTGTTAATCTGATTAACAGTGACTATCCTCACCATCTCATGGAGAAGATGTAGCATTTAATTAGAAGAGAAAATATACATCCATAAGATGAAACTGTCTATGGTCTTTACCATAAGAAAAGGAAAAGTGAAAGTTAGAAGATAAATTACAATTCCCCAGCATCTATTTTTTGTTGTAAAACTAGTCGCGCCTTTAATGCTGTTTGTCGCTGAGGTCATGTGTCTGTCAATGTTGTAGTAGGATGCGTTACCACTCCTACTGTCAAAGGAATAGTTACTGGAAGTTCAGTGTCTCCAGTTGTTACTGGCGGTGGAGAAGGTTCTCCAAAGTCCATTGTTTTGGGTCCAGGCTCTAAGGGGTACAAAAGAGAAATGTCTCTTGTTGTGTCACCCGTTGAAGTCCTTAATTTGACCACTCTTGTTACCCCGTCTGCCCCTGGTCTGAGTTCTAAAACTCTAGCCAGAGGCCAGTATTGTCTTGGAGTACTGTCATGTATGAGAACAAGGTCCCCTACCTTAATTGTGTCAGACCAATCCTTCTTAGTCATTTGGTTATGTCTCTCCCTTAGACCCATCAAGTACTCAATTTTCCGCTGTTTAATGAAATGAGCTTTAACTCTAGTTAAATGTTGTAACTTAGTCTGGAGCTCATCATGTCGTTGAGTCCAGTTTGGGTCTTCTGAAGAGTCTATATAGTAGTACGGCAGGAGACTAACTTGTTCTCCCCGAATCAAATGATTTGGAGTTAATGGTTCCGGGGTCATTAATGTTGTCACTTACATAAGTGAGTGGTCTATTGTTAATGATGTTCTCAATCTCAGCCAGGAGAGTGAGCAACTCAAACAAGTGTATCTGTTTTTTACCATTTGCTTTCTTCAAGCAGTTCTTTACTGCTTGTATATTCCTCTCCCAGATAGAACCATACCAAGGAGAGGCAACCGGAATATACTTCCACTTTATGTTTGAATTTTGTATATATAATTGTGTGAATTCATTGCTTAACAAATCGTGGATGACTTGTTCACCAGCCTTGAAATATGTAGCATTGTCAGTCCATACTGTCTTGGGTACTAAATATCGTGCACAGAATCTCTTAAAGACAGCAACAAAAGACTCTGCTGTAAGGTCCTCCACAACATCCAGATAAACAGCTCGTGAGGCAGCACATGTAAACAGTACAATGTACATTTTTTGTTCAGTGTCAACCAACCCCACAGTCAATGCTCCTGTATAGTCAATGCCTACAGTCTCAAAGGGTCTGTTGAGAGTAACTCTCTCCTCTGGCAAAGCAGGAGGATTTGGTATCCTATAGGGCCTAGCATGAATACGCCTACATGTGATACACTCACTCAGGACTGTTTTAACAGTGATCCTTCCCTTGGGTATCCAATAAGTTTTTCTTAATGTAGTTAGTGTCTGTGGTACCCCATATGATGTACATCATTGTGTGTGTTTGCCTGATGATTAATGTTGTCAAATAGCTAAATCTAGGTAAAAGGATTGGTTGTTTGCTTTTGTAAGACAGTTTTGATTTGTCTAATCTCCCTTTACACTTTAGATGGCATTCCTCATCTCTGAACAAATTTAGATCCACAACTACTGATGGTACAGGTTCTTTTGTTTGTTTCCCATTAGTCAAGAATTCTAACTCTTTATTGTACTCCTTTTGTCGTGCATGCGCTATCCAGTACTTGGTTGCAACTTCTGTATAATTATGATTGTTTTTATTTAGCTGATTGTTTATTGTAGTTAAACAGTTGTGAGCAAACCTCAAACAGTAAGCTGTGACCCTGACAAGTTTGCTGAAATCAGAATAATGTTCATAATTAGTGATTGGTTCAACCTTTTCATTTGAAAAGATTAAATTTAATGTCAAGTTAACTTGTTCCACAGGCCATTGGTATGTATTACAGAGCCACTTAGGTCCCATGAACCAAGTTTTGTTTGACTTCAACAACTTGTAGGATAAACCTCTGGTCAGAAAGTCTGCTGGATTTTGTTTAGTTGGAACATAGTGAAAGTTTACTTGTAGTCTTTCATTAGCTTCAGCTATTTCTTTTAGCCTATTTCTTGCAAAGATATTCTTACTATTAATGCTAGCATTCCGTATCCAGGCAAGACAAATCTGACTGTCAAGCCAGATGTGGATATCAGTTATGTTCACAACATGGTAAGCATCCTTAAGCAATGAATTGGTTTTAATGGCTAACGCAGCAGCCAATAGTTCCAGTTGAGGTATGGTTCGGGTAGGTTTGAGGGGTGCAACTTTCCCTTTTGCATAAATTAGATGATTTTCTGTAGGACTTACAAGGTATGCACAGTACCCATAAGCATGTGTGCTTGCATCAGCAAACACATGAAGTCTCTGTGGCTTATCCCTAAACCCACAGCACCTTTGAATTTTAATGTTCTGCACTTTTGTTAAATCAGCAGCTAACTTCTTCCAAAATTTTTGCTATCCATTTGTTATTGGATCATCCCACCCAACATTTGTCATCCAAACTTCTTGGAGGAGAATCTTTGATTTTATTGTTGAAGGCAGGAATAGACCCATGGGGTCAAAATTTTTTGAAGCCTCTGATAATATTTGTCTTTTAATATTTACTTCCTCATCAAGTTTAAAACCTTTAGTACAGATTGAATCATGACTGATAGAAGATGCGTCCAAATAACAGTTCATACCTAAAGTTTTAACTCTGTCTGATGGATCAGTAAGACCATTATTATCCTTTAAAATCTTTTTGTTTAATTCCTCATCATTTGAAATCCACGCACTAAGTTCAAAGTTACCTTGTTGCATAATGTTTTGAGAGTGTTCATAGACCTCAGATAATTCAGATTTTGTTGTTGTTGAGCCTATTAGATTGTCTACGTAAAAATGTTCCTTGAGGAAATTCATTGTTAAAGAGTTATTAAACTGGTTCAAATGATGTCTAATTGTCATTGCTAATAGGCTAGGTGAGCAATTGGCTCCAAACAACACAACATTAAATCTATAGGTTATGAGCCCTTTATTCAAATCAAATGGATCCCTGAACCATAAGAACCTAAGTTGGTTCTTGTCATATTCATTTTTAGATTTATTCTCAAAATTGCCTTGAAATGGCACTTTGTACGGCATATTTATCTAACCTGAGGAGCCAAGTGAACACCTCTCCTCCTTTCTCTCCTTGGGGGATAACGCCACCTCCAAGTTTCCTTGTTGCACCTACAGCATCCCCCCCCCCCTTTGCTTGGCAATAGTTTTGTGGTGAGACGACCAAAACTGTCTAAACAAAAGCCCAAAGACCTAAGGAACATGAAGGGAGTTGCTGTGGACATCTTCAAAAGATGATTAGACGCCTGGCTCAGAACAATCCCCGATGAACGGGACGTACATGGCTATGTGAGGTGGAGAGTACAAGAAAGCACTCGCCCCTCGACCAAGACAGGCCTAGAGGGGACACCAGCCTGACCTTCGTGTGAAGAGAGAACTACGCACGGAACCGCAACGTTGCGTATACACACACATTTTATTCGTGCATTTATCCGTGATTCACTGTCGTCAATTGAATTAACATAACCTACTAATTGTTACCACTGTACACTTAACCGTGATCGTGACATGGTGCTAGCCGTGATTTGAGGGTGTTTACATTTGGGGGTCTCCTCCCGCCATCCCACACAATGCGTCTCAGTCAATGTCTCTCAGCGCAGCCAAAGACAATATTACGGACGATACAAAGATCAGCAGAAAAATCAACGAGTGGTACAAAACTTCAAAATAAATCCAATTACCTTCCAAACAACACAGGACAATAGGAAAGTCAGAATGTGTAGTGTCCCCAAACTAAAGGCCTGACAAGAGACCTCCTCAACACTGAAGGAAATTAGCCTGGTTGTCAGTGGGCCAAGACATTTTAACCAGCTTCACCTTCATGTGAAGAGAGACCGACGCAGAGGGGGGGGGGCACTACCATCGAGTATAGCAATTTAACTTGAAGTAGTAGCATTATTAAATATTTAAATTAAATAGATGATTCTTTCGCAATAAAAATTAGGTGGTAACCTACATCTTAACACATAGCTATCATATCTACAGCTAATTACGCAAAAGTACATTTCTCTTTCATATTGAGTTGCCAGATAGCAATATTTATTAAATTAAACCATATATTAATCATCCATTTAAATAGTGTGGTACACTATTTAAATGGATGATTAATATATGGTTTAATTTAATAAATATTGCTATCTGGCAACTCAATATGAAAGAGAAATGTACTTTTGCGTAATTAGCTGTAGATATGATAGCTATGTGTTAAGATGTAGGTTACCACCTAATTTTTATTGCGAAAGAATCATCTATTTAATTTAAATATTTAATAATGCTACTACTTCAAGTTAAATTGCTATACTCGATGGTAGTGCCCCCCCCCTCTGCGTCGGTCTCTCTTCACATGAAGGTGAAGCTGGTTAAAATGTCTTGGCCCACTGACAACCAGGCTAATTTCCTTCAGTGTTGAGGAGGTCTCTTGTCAGGCCTTTAGTTTGGGGACACTACACATTCTGACTTTCCTATTGTCCTGTGTTGTTTGGAAGGTAATTGGATTTATTTTGAAGTTTTGTACCACTCGTTGATTTTTCTGCTGATCTTTGTATCGTCCGTAATATTGTCTTTGGCTGCGCTGAGAGACATTGACTGAGACGCATTGTGTGGGATGGCGGGAGGAGACCCCCAAATGTAAACACCCTCAAATCACGGCTAGCACCATGTCACGATCACGGTTAAGTGTACAGTGGTAACAATTAGTAGGTTATGTTAATTCAATTGACGACAGTGAATCACGGATAAATGCACGAATAAAATGTGTGTGTGTACGCAACGTTGCGGTTCCGTGCGTAGTTCTCTCTTCACACGAAGGTCAGGCTGGTGTCCCCTCTAGGCCTGTCTTGGTCGAGGGGCGAGTGCTTTCTTGTACTCTCCACCTCACATAGCCATGTACGTCCCGTTCATCGGGGATTGTTCTGAGCCAGGCGTCTAATCATCTTTTGAAGATGTCCACAGCAACTCCCTTCATGTTCCTTAGGTCTTTGGGCTTTTGTTTAGACAGTTTTGGTCGTCTCACCACAAAACTATTGCCAAGCAAAGGGGGGGGGGGATGCTGTAGGTGCAACAAGGAAACTTGGAGGTGGCGTTATCCCCCAAGAGAGAGAAAGGAGGAGAGGTGTTCACTTGGCTCCTCAGGTTAGATAAATATGCCGTACAAAGTGCCATTTCAAGGCAATTTTGAGAATAAATCTAAAAATGAATATGACAAGAACCAACTTAGGTTCTTATGGTTCAGGGATCCATTTGATTTGAATAAAGGGCTCATAACCTATAGATTTAATGTTGTGTTGTTTGGAGCCAATTGCTCACCTAGCCTATTAGCAATGACAATTAGACATCATTTGAACCAGTTTAATAACTCTTTAACAATGAATTTCCTCAAGGAACATTTTTACGTAGACAATCTAATAGGCTCAACAACAACAAAATCTGAATTATCTGAGGTCTATGAACACTCTCAAAACATTATGCAACAAGGTAACTTTGAACTTAGTGCGTGGATTTCAAATGATGAGGAATTAAACAAAAAGATTTTAAAGGATAATAATGGTCTTACTGATCCATCAGACAGAGTTAAAACTTTAGGTATGAACTGTTATTTGGACGCATCTTCTATCAGTCATGATTCAATCTGTACTAAAGGTTTTAAACTTGATGAGGAAGTAAATATTAAAAGACAAATATTATCAGAGGCTTCAAAAAATTTTGACCCCATGGGTCTATTCCTGCCTTCAACAATAAAATCAAAGATTCTCCTCCAAGAAGTTTGGATGACAAATGTTGGGTGGGATGATCCAATAACAAATGGATAGCAAAAATTTTGGAAGAAGTTAGCTGCTGATTTAACAAAAGTGCAGAACATTAAAATTCAAAGGTGCTGTGGGTTTAGGGATAAGCCACAGAGACTTCATGTGTTTGCTGATGCAAGCACACATGCTTATGGGTACTGTGCATACCTTGTAAGTCCTACAGAAAATCATCTAATTTATGCAAAAGGGAAAGTTGCACCCCTCAAACCTACCCGAACCATACCTCAACTGGAACTATTGGCTGCTGCGTTAGCCATTAAAACCATTCATTGCTTAAGGATGCTTACCATGTTGTGAACATAACTGATATCCACATCTGGCTTGACAGTCAGATTTGTCTTGCCTGGATACGGAATGCTAGCATTAATAGTAAGAATATCTTTGCAAGAAATAGGCTAAAAGAAATAGCTGAAGCTAATGAAAGACTACAAGTAAACTTTCACTATGTTCCAACTAAACAAAATCCAGCAGACTTTCTGACCAGAGGTTTATCCTACAAGTTGTTGAAGTCAAACAAAACTTGGTTCATGGGACCTAAGTGGCTCTGTAATACATACCAATGGCCTGTGGAACAAGTTAACTTGACATTAAATTTAATCTTTTCAAATGAAAAGGTTGAACCAATCACTAATTATGAACATTATTCTGATTTCAGCAAACTTGTCAGGGTCACAGCTTACTGTTTGAGGTTTGCTCACAACTGTTTAACTACAATAAACAATCAGCTAAATAAAAACAATCATAATTATACAGAAGTTGCAACCAAGTACTGGATAGCGCATGCACGACAAAAGGAGTACAATAAAGAGTTAGAATTCTTGACTAATGGGAAACAAACAAAAGAACCTGTACCATCAGTAGTTGTGGATCTAAATTTGTTCAGAGATGAGGAATGCCATCTAAAGTGTAAAGGGAGATTAGACAAATCAAAACTGTCTTACAAAAGCAAACAACCAATCCTTTTACCTAGATTTAGCTATTTGACAACATTAATCATCAGGCAAACACACACAATGATGTACATCATATGGGGTACCACAGACACTAACTACATTAAGAAAAACTTATTGGATACCCAAGGGAAGGATCACTGTTAAAACAGTCCTGAGTGAGTGTATCACATGTAGGCGTATTCATGCTAGGCCCTATAGGATACCAAATCCTCCTGCTTTGCCAGAGGAGAGAGTTACTCTCAACAGACCCTTTGAGACTGTAGGCATTGACTATACAGGAGCATTGACTGTGGGGTTGGTTGACACTGAACAAAAAATGTACATTGTACTGTTTACATGTGCTGCCTCACGAGCTGTTTATCTGGATGTTGTGGAGGACCTTACAGCAGAGTCTTTTGTTGCTGTCTTTAAGAGATTCTGTGCACGATATTTAGTACCCAAGACAGTATGGACTGACAATGCTACATATTTCAAGGCTGGTGAACAAGTCATCCACGATTTGTTAAGCAATGAATTCACACAATTATATATACAAAATTCAAACATAAAGTGGAAGTATATTCCGGTTGCCTCTCCTTGGTATGGTTCTATCTGGGAGAGGAATATACAAGCAGTAAAGAACTGCTTGAAGAAAGCAAATGGTAAAAAACAGATACACTTGTTTGAGTTGCTCACTCTCCTGGCTGAGATTGAGAACATCATTAACAATAGACCACTCACTTATGTAAGTGACAACATTAATGACCCCGGAACCATTAACTCCAAATCATTTGATTCGGGGAGAACAAGTTAGTCTCCTGCCGTACTACTATATAGACTCTTCAGAAGACCCAAACTGGACTCAACGACATGATGAGCTCCAGACTAAGTTACAACATTTAACTAGAGTTAAAGCTCATTTCATTAAACAGCGGAAAATTGAGTACTTGATGGGTCTAAGGGAGAGACATAACCAAATGACTAAGAAGGATTGGTCTGACACAATTAAGGTAGGGGACCTTGTTCTCATACATGACAGTACTCCAAGACAATACTGGCCTCTGGCTAGAGTTTTAGAACTCAGACCAGGGGCAGACGGGGTAACAAGAGTGGTCAAATTAAGGACTTCAACGGGTGACACAACAAGAGACATTTCTCTTTTGTACCCCTTAGAGCCTGGACCCAAAACAATGGACTTTGGAGAACCTTCTCCACCGCCAGTAACAACTGGAGACACTGAACTTCCAGTAACTATTCCTTTGACAGTAGGAGTGGTAACGCATCCTACTACAACATTGACAGACACATGACCTCAGCGACAAACAGCATTAAAGGCGCGACTAGTTTTACAACAAAAAATAGATGCTGGGGAATTGTAATTTATCTTCTAACTTTCACTTTTCCTTTTCTTATGGTAAAGACCATAGACAGTTTCATCTTATGGATGTATATTTTCTCTTCTAATTAAATGCTACATCTTCTCCATGAGATGGTGAGGATAGTCACTGTTAATCAGATTAACAGGCATTTACAGTCAAATAGTTAGCTAGTCTATACTCAGACATAAAAATTGGTGACATTGACACCAAAATTTTTATCTCCCGGGCCCCCAGTATATGGAAAACTGATGTGTGGGTAGTTGGGATGTAACGAAAATGGTTCACTGAGTAGGTAGGTAGTTAATCGAACAATTATTAAATTCCTTTTATGTCAATAACTGGGTGGATGAAACCAATTGGTTGCTCACCAGAGTTATTCTCCACACTAGTATTTATATACTGTGTGACAAGAGCGTGCTCGGTAATAGATATACATTACCGATCAACCAACCAAAAAACCAAGAGGTCGCTGGTGGAAAAAGCCCAGCGAAAAGGTGGACAAGGGGGAACGAAAACGAGGAACGGGGTTACAAGACGGAACGAGGGAAGGGGGAAGAACAAACAACGGAAAAAAGATCCCCACCAGCAAGTACGCTCTCAACAATTAAACAAAAGGGGAAAAGGGTCTCTAATAACTAGTAGTAAGTGACTAATTGTGTTTTTAACCCAGTTAGAAGTAAACGCAGTAAATTAAGCTGGGTCAGACAAATTAGGCCTACATTGTGGCCTAAGACCTAGCATCAACTCATAGCGTAACAAAGGTGAAGGTAGATTGCCCTAACCTAATTTGGTGAGGAATCCTACTGTGGACCTCAATTTATCTGCCCGCTCTGGACCATTTCCGGAATCTCTAGGCTGACCCCTACAAGGCTAGACTTAATCTACTCTATAGTTAGACTGTGGATATAAGGGGTGGGTTAATTGTGGACCAATTGATACAGAGCATTTTTCACATAAGGTTTAAAATGAATGGTGAAGTAATTGAGGAAGTACAAGAGTTTAAGTAATTGGGTCAAACTATTACCAGCTCCTTGAGTGATGACTCGGATATAAGAAAACAGTCTCGAAGCCTGTATGCTAAAGCGAATATGACCATAAGGAGCTTTCGTTTCTGTACAAGTGAAGCTAAAGACACACTCTTTCGTACTTTCTGCAGTAATATATACGGTCTGCAGCTCTGTGTGAATTATAAAAAAGGTTCTGGCAGTACCCTAAATTTGCTGTACAACAGTTCTTTTAGACTCTTACATAAATTACCCCCGAGATGCTCAGCTTCGCAAATGTTTGCTACCCGCAATGTCCCGAGCTTCCCGGAGGTAACAAGACGTGCTCAACACATTCTAATGCAAAGAATTAAAAAATCAACCAACCCGATCATCCAAGCTATCCATGAGTCCTGCCATTTATCCTCTAAGGCCTAAGCTATGGACTTCTTGGTACGAAAACGTCTGTCTGTCTGTAGCTCCACTTAACTTCGACAGTGCAGTATTATTTCTAATCAATTGTATATATTTCTACCCTTAGTGTATGAACTGTCATTGTATTAATAATATTTGCCATATGGACTATAGTCTGGCAATAAACCTTTTCATTTTCATTTTCATATAGCAAAATTGGGGTAGAGTTACCAGATGCTCTTATTACGAAATGTATTTAAATCAATATATTTTTTAAATACTCTTAACACGTGTACATATATATGTAATAATAACAATAAGTCAATATTTAAATTTAACACATTGTGGTTTGTCAAGACCATAGTTCTGGTACGTTCTACGGTCACAATGACTGAAAGGACAGTGAAGCATGCTGATAATGACATGAAATCATCATAAGATCTAATACTTTTTGTCTAAGTATATGCAATTTGCAAACTCCTCTAAAGTGTATAATTATAATCAGTCGTGTGATGGAATAAATCTTCAAACTACTTTTGCCGTGTATATATATATATATATATATATATATATATATATATATATATATATATATATATAATCTTGTTTCATGATTATGCAAAGAAACTAGGCTGTGGCGGGGTTATCTAGCTATGTTCCTCGACATAATACTTAAATTCTATTTAAATTCGGTTGTGATGTCCGTTACAATAAGGAAAACAATAAGAGAGAACTTTATAAATTTTAGACAATGAGGAAACCTGTAAACTGTGGAGAGACTTGCTTGGTACTATATACGATGCAGGCAGGAAGGAGGGGCCAATCGCGAATCTCCGAAACTATTGAAATTACACCTTTTTTGAAAAGACTGTGTAGTGTGTAAGATGCATGCGTGTGTAGTAAGGGATATAGTGAGAAGCGCGTGTTTGAGAGTATGCTGGACTGTTTACAGGGTAGACGTGGCATGTAAAAGGCCAGATGAAGAGGACAGTGATGGGAGAAACAGGGTTCAGACACTTCCTGCCTTCTGCTGGAATGCCACATACAAACTCCTTATATATATAGATATATATATATATATTTATTTATTTATTTAAATTCGACTCTTGTAAATATGCATAGCGGGTTATTATGAGTCAGAAGTTCTAATGAGATCGATGTACAGTTCCCTCGAATGATCTGTTAAATAATTTTAAATTAAATGTTAGGGCTCACGTCATTGCGGAAACTAAGATCGCATGATGATACTTTTACGTTTTTAATACAGGTGAAAAGGCGTATGTTGCATACTATACGTACATACATTAGGATTGAAAGTATTTTTGTGGCTATTTGTACAGAAAATAATGCTTTTTATACGAGATCTGATATCATAAAGCATTAATTATAACATTTTAAACGTTGTGTAACGGTAGGCTTCAGTCTGTAAAGAGATGATTGGTACAGCTAATGACAAAAATAATAAGCATGAACATTCTGTGTGATTGATGTAAACAGTGGCCTGACTGGTGTGAAAACAAATACGTTTATTATGAGAATTATGAGGAATTGTGAACAGCCGTTAAATTAGAGAAATGATAATTAAAGTAATGTGAATAGTCCTAACTATAACTACAAGTAGAAAGGTTCTTAATGAAAAATCTCTCAACTTTCAATACCTATTTCCCGCTGCATCTATTTAAAAATGACAACCCACATAAATTTGACATCCCGTTTTCTTTAATTGCATCTAATAAGAATTTTTTTTTACCCGAACCTACTTATTTGGATGTTATATATATATATATATATATATATATATATATATATATATGATATATAATAAATAATAACAAGATTAGTTGCAGCTAATAGTCTTTAGAAGAAAGTTAAACTTATCAAATAACCTGAAAACAATTACTGAGAGAAATATAGCAAGATTGGGGGTATAGTTGCCAGATGCTTTTATTACGAAGGGAATTGAAATCAATATATTTAATTTAAATACTCTTAACACGTGTACATATATATATGTAATAATAACAATAAATCAATATTAGTAATAATATTTAAGTGGATGTTTAGCGGAGGATAACAATTGATGCTTCAGATTCAAAGCTGTGTTACGCAGCTTGATGTTCTTTTTAGCATATGCAATTTTATAACGAAATTTGCTGTATAGTAAAATTATTAATTCACATACCAGAAGATAGCATGTGAAAGTGAATGTAATGGTATATATCAGCGTAAATAACAGAAAACTACATATTTAAGAGTAAATAAACAAATATGAGTGTACTATATGTATATATTGTATTTGAAGGTCATCTCGTTTGAAAATAAGCCAGTTTCCCTTAAAAAAGAGAGAAATTAATTTATTTAAATTAAAATGATAAATATTCATTTTATTTTTCATAATGCAGATGTTAAACAAAGAACTTGTATTAGGTTTAAAATATGATCACTCTGATTTTCATTTATGTATTGTTCGCAATTTGTTAACATTTGAAAATTGGGTGTTAATGTGCAATCTCGTTAGTTCTATTAAAACCTTTCATTCGTTTCCATTTCTACTGTCTTCTAACTTGTCTGAACGGAAAGTACTTGAATGTATGTATGTTTTTTCGTGTTTGTTCTTGTTTGCCTCATGAAAGAACTTTTTTGAAGGAGGAAGGCGAGGCTCAATCCTTTCTTAAATTTTTTTGAATGAAGGTGAAAACGATTTTTTTTTCTCCACCCAAGGAGGATGGGGCATGAGAGGGGCCCTCAAGGGGCAAATGCCCTTCATTAAGGACGGTGAGACCCCATAAATGGGCTAATAACTTAAGTAAGGGGGCCCCCCTCATACAGAAGGCTATGCCTTCAGGGGGCCCCTTCAGGGGCAGGATTTCAGAGCACCCCAACTTCCTCTCCCCAAACGCGCCCATACTACTAAGCCCTCAAACCTATTATGCAATTGCCATCTCCTAGTGAATGGGGCTGGGAAAAAGGATCTGATGGCACCTGGTTTATTCACTGGCATAACAAAAGCCCTATAGCAGATGCCTGTAAGGAACTAAAAAAATGTGGCTGCAAAAGCGCGTGTGTGGACGCTATACATGCAAGCGGTCATCTTTGCCATGTATTTCTCTTTGCAGTTGCCCTTGTTATGAATAAATACCATGTATGTGATGCAATCAAGCTGTCTATATTACAATTAACATTTACACATTCGTTTACTTTTCTGGTAGCTGTATATAATGTATATTTTTATCAAATAGGGTGTGTACAGTTGGGAACACTGCGAAATGGGATGCTCATGGCAATAGGAAACATTTCTGTGTAGTCTTGGATCTCTACAACAAGGGGTTCATTCGACTGTCGAGTCGAAGCAAATAAATATTGTTGTCCCAGAATCACTTGTGGACGACTGTACAGCCGGGTACAAGACTTCAGGTATGCCCTCCGTGTATATTATGAGCCTAGAGGTCTGGTGACACTGTATAGTAAAGATTCATCGATTCATCAAATATTTTAAATGCTTAGTAATTTGAGCTGCTAAAAAATCTTGTATGCTTTAACCATACAGTGCTACCAGATCTCTACAATCATAATATACACGTAGAGTGTAAACGAACTTCTGTGGGCAACTGTATAGAGGGTGGTCCAAAAAAAATGAAAATGAAAAATATATTTCTCATGACATTTCTCCATGTTCCACAACCACTAACGATGCTGAAATAAAAAATTGGATCGATTCGTGCATATTTAGAGGTGGCGCAACTCGAAGCCTTAGTATCATTACAGGTATGTCCCGTTATTCATAGCTTCGATATGCGTAGCTTCGCTTATACTGTATGTAATATATTTTTTGACACCAAATTCCTCTATTCGCAAACTCAGCTCGGTTATTCGCAATGCCAGATAACGGAAAAAATAATTCACAATTCCGCCTGCTACCAAACGCAGCACAGCATGCCCGTATCGCAGGCCATTATTCAAGAAAAGGCACGGTCTTTGTGGCGAGATGTGAGGAAAGAAGTCGTTGGTGAAGGTGAGAGCAGTGGAGGTGAAAATTTCAGTGCGAGTCGGAGTTGGTTTGACCCCAGTCGGGGGTGGTTTGAGGAAATAAAAGTACAGTACAGGTATGTTTATTCTTTCATTGGTGTTATTCATAACTTACTATGCTAATACAAGTCTGTATTTGTGTTTTATAATTGCTTTTATGTATCGTATGGGAACGTATCCAAACATCTTACCTTCTGAAAAATGGCCACCGGAACGCATCCACCCATAAAACATGTATTTATATGGGAAAAAATGATTCGTTATTCGCAATTTCGCTATTCGTAATGAGTCTGAGGAACATAACTCTTGGATCTGTTTGTTTGATTTAATATAGCAAATTATTCTTTGTTAACGTTCAAATTTATTCATGTTTAAACGATTTAGTGTTTAAGCATCTGCTTTTAACTGAAGGGTACAAGAAAATGGATTGCGCAAAATTGGTCAATGAAAAAATAATGTGTGTGCTATCGATGTAATGAAAAGACAAATACATAATAATAGATACTTTAACATAATTTTAATAAGATACAAAGCAGATTTTTCTTTATTCCTTATTGCAAAAGTTATGTTTAGTTTCGTTTTCTTTCAACATGACCGCCATTCCTATCGATACAACTCTGGAGTCGAGCTCTCATCTTCCCATCACTCTTTTGATAAGATCTGGATTGTCTTTTAACAAGTTGATTTCAGCTGTGATGCGAGTCCTCAAATCATCTAAATTGATAGGTTGTGATGCAAGTACTCTATTTTTCAAATGACCCCATAAAAAGTAATCACACGGGGTCAAGTCAGGGCTTCTGGGAGGCCATTCAATGTCATGGCCTGTAGCAATTACTCTTTGGTGGAAGACTTCCTGCAAGCGTTCCTTCACAATAACTCTCCTGTGAGCAGGAGCTCCGTCTTGCACCCACCAAATACGATTAAATCGGTTTCCATAAGTAATACTTATTTGTGGAAGGATTTCTCGGTCTATCATTTCTAGGTAAGCTTCACCATTTAGATTACCATCGTAAAAGACCGGGCCAATTACCGCTCCATTACCGCACAGTCCTACCCAGAGAGACAGTTTTTGTCTAGAGTTATTCTTTTCGTAGATATGATTGTCAGGTGGATGATTTTTTGGTGCATACTGACGGCAGATTTGTCTGTTCACTAGACCATTCATAAAAAGGCCGCCTCATCTCCAACCACTAATTGTTCCGTGAATCTTTCTGGTTTTTCAAGAAACCACTGGGCAAATCTTAGGCGGCGAGGTAGATCTCCTTCAATGAGTTGATGTCGAATTTCCATTCTGTATGGGTACAAATTCAAATCCTCACGAACTATTCGATGAAATGACATGCCTGAGAGTTCTGTACCATTTCGCCTGGTGGACACTTTTGGATGTCTCTCTAATAAATGTCGAACATGCTGAATGTTCTCGTCTGTTCTTGCCGTCTTCGGATGGCCTGAACGTCCTTTGTTCAAATTGAGGACCGTTCCTTCTTTGTATTTCCGAACATTCTTCAAAATTGTATGTTTAGTTGGAGAAGCTCTATCGGGAATTGCAGTTCGAAGGTATTCTGAACTTGTTTTAAGCTTTTTGTTTGCAGATAAGTTGTGACCATGAGAACGCGCTGCCTTCGTGTAAACTGCATGATAAGGGTTTCAAAGTTATTTATAAATTTAGTAATTCAGATTCTTCATTTATATGTATGACTCGTATCTTAGATACAAAAGTTCGAATTATTAAAAAAAAATATTTGCAATATCCTTCGACGTAAAAAGTAGCACATTGGTTAAAGCAAGAGGAGCTATCTGGCTGGGAGAAATGATCATTCCGCGCAACCCATTTTGCTGTACCCTTCAGTTAAAAGCAGATGCTTAAACACTAAATCGTTTAAACATGAATAAATTTGAACGTTAACAAAGAATAATTTGCTATATTAAATCAAACAAACAGATCCAAAATATCTCAATTTTTGGAGGAGTTAGTACAATCTAAAGTTGGGTGTACTTTTTTGTGGGACATATGGTATAATGTTACACACAGACCATGCATGGAACAAGGAACTTTCTGAGAAAATTAAATCCACTGTAGTCTGAATTAATAATGGTAAATGACAAATACTAAAGTTTTTCTTTTTCGTGATGGAAGCCCAACGTGAGCAACGGGTCATGACCGGGTCATAATTTAATTTTCCCAGAAGAGTTCCTTGTTCTATGCGCAGTCTGTGTAACAAAAGTTTCTCAGGTGACCATTCTGAGTTGTATCGTGTAGGCCATATATATATATATTAGGGTGAGCCACACATATATGGTAAAACATTAAAATGCACAAATAAGAGCTCCTGATGCATTTTCTCATTTCTTTTATATAAAAAGACCTCAATCCGGATTTTAAGCTAAATCCATTAATATTTAAGGGTGGCACAAGTTTGAAGAAATTTGCTACCCCAAACTGTATAATGATACTAAGGCTTCGAGTTGCGCCACCTCTAAATATGCACGAATCAATCCAGTTTTTTATTTCCAACATCGTTAGTGGTTGTGGAATATGGGTAAATGTTATGAAAAATATATTTTTCATTTTCACTATTTTTGGATCACCCTATTGTACAGCAATGTTCTTGTGAAAATGATGCAATAAATTGTTCTGTAAGAAAATGCATGAATAAAGTTACTGAGGAGTAATTTTAATAGTTAATCAAACAAATAAATGTTCAATGACTTGGATGTGATTGCTTTTCTTTGGATAAAAGTTCAATATTACATTACTGTGATCATAACTTCCGTGAACTGAGAAAACTAAACCTAAAAACATAGAAAATTCACCAAATCAATCAGACCAGTGCTCGTGGTCATCAGCTGTGTTTTGTTTACAAAATGGGCTCCTGTTTCTTACCGTGGCTGCGAGAGGGCAACACTTATTCTGGATATCTCATCGTTTGAATTAAAATGCTCTCTCTCGCCCACTCTCTCTTTGCCTACGTCTTTCAAAACACAATCACTGAATTCTCAGAATATATATCGTAAATTCATCCATGCCAGTTGATATTATTTTATCTTACCTCTCTCTCCTTTTCAGTCTTTCATTTCATGCCCCACGGAACCCCATCAAGTTCTCGCGGAACACAGTTTGAAAATTCCTGTTCTACACTATGGGGGAAGACCAGACTATTCTACCGGACGACGAAGTCTTCTTTAAATTTTATTTCGTTTAAGTTTACAAATACTATTTTTTTCCGTGTTGAGTCTACACACACACACACACACACACACACACACACACACACATATATATATATATATATATATATATATATATATATATATATATATATATATATATATATATATATATATAATATATATATCTACACACGAGTATATACAGTATATTATTCTAAACTAAATAGAGGCCTGTATTACGGATGGTTTGTGATTGCCGATACAGTACTTGTGGTTTTCAGTTCAGTTTGTGTAGACTGTAGAGCAAGTCTGAGGCAGTACGAGTATGACTGTGATTGATACAGGTTAATTTCTGCTGCCTTCGGGAGGGAACACAAACTTGCGGTGCATCTTGCTCCTGAAGAATCATGCACCAGGACTGATAATACCTGGAGGTGTCTGCAATACAAACTAACGAAAATTGCAATAAATTGAAAACGGATCTGGATGTTCTTTTGACTAGACTAACGCAGCATTGTTGTTTTCAGTGGTAATGAACCACGTACGAAAGCCTCGTTAATACTTTCGGAGCTATTGAAGAATAGGGACCCCAGCCTTCTTTAGGTCGGCTTATAAGGCTAACTAACGAAAATATCTCGACTTAACCTAACCAATAGTTAGGTTAACTGTACGCCCTTGACGATTGGTTAGGTTAGGTCATGATAGTTTTGTTAGTTAGCCTTATAAAGCTAACTAAAGAAGGCTGAGGTCCCTATTCTTCAATAGCTCCATACTTTCACCCCCATTTGCTTGGCAATGCTGCTGGAACTGCTCGTACCATGAAATGGGTAAACTATGAATGCAGCGATAAATAAAAAAAAATATATAATTAAGCATACATATTATCTGAAGGAGGAGGGATGGGAGGAATGGGTAAGGGAGGGAATGCTTTTTCCCTTTTGCCTTTTATGTAAGAAGACCCTCTAGGAAGGTCAACGTATTCGGTGCCGAAAGCACAGCATAAGGCTATTTCTCAAACATTTACTATCAGCTTTTCTAGTTTAGAAAATGTCAGTTTGTATGTATGTAGGTATGTGTGAGCGTGCGTGCGTGCGTACGTGAATTAAAGGTTATATGTACAAATTTCCTTAAAAGTGTTTTTTAAAAAAAATAATTTTACCTTCTGAGCGTAATATTAAGAAAATGAAAATGAAAAGGTTTATTGGCAGACTATAGTCCATATGACAAATATTATTAATACAATGACAGTTCATACACTAAGGATAGAAATATATACAATTGATTAGAAATAATACTGCACTGTCGAAGTTAAGTGGAGCTACAGACAGACGTTTTCGTACCAAGAAGTCCATAGCTTAGAGGATAAATGGCAGGACTCATGGATAGCTTGGATGATCGGGTTGGTTGATTTTTTAATTCTTTGCATTAGACTGTGTTGAGCACGTCTTGTTACCTCCGGGAAGCTCGGGATATTGCGGGTAGCAAACATTTGCGAAGCTGAGCATTTCGGGGGTAATTTATGTAAGAGTCTAAAAGACCTGTTGTACAGCAAATTTAGGGTTCTGCCAGAACCTTTTTTATAATTCACCCAGAGTTGCTGACCGTATATATTACTGCAGAAAGTACGAAAGAGTGTGTCTTTAGCTTCACTTGTACAGAAACGAGTTTCTTATGGTCATATTCGCTTTAGCACACAGGCTTCGAGATTGTTTTCTTATATTCGAGTCATCACTCAAGGAGCTGGTAATAGTTTGACCCAAATGCTTAAACTCTTGTACTTCCTCAATTACTTCACCATTCATTTTAAACCTAATATCAGCTGGCTGATTACAGCTTTTAGGATGAAATTGCATAACCTTAGTTTTTGTAACATTAAAAAGAATATCATGTTTCTGCGAATACACTTCGCAGACATTTAGTAGCCGATCAATAAACAAAACATTATCAAAATCTCATTTTCCCACGAATTGGGGTGAGAAAGAAGGAGCAACTTGGGTGGAAAGTGCAGAAACTAGTGAAAAGAAGAAAAGCAGAACGTAAAACGTACACATCCATTCACACAGGCTTCTTGATGGACCAGCGTTCCCCCTCCCCTCCCACGTGGCAAAATTTCCCCACCTGCGGCGCTTCATACTCCATGTAAAGGAGTATGTCAAAAATAAATATAAGAACTAAGCTAAATTTGGTTATATTATATTCTGCACTATTGTATCATTTGATTTTAGCTAGTTCCAAAGGCGGGATTTTTAAAGGGGAGCCTGAAATAGGCTCTGTATCATTGCTTATAATTCCATACTTTCAGAATGAGAAATGTAGATGGCATTTGAAAAAACTCCAGTCAGTGCGATCTTCACAATTCACTACGGAATACTACACTCTAAAAAGACGTGGACATTTCGTTAGACGTTTTATTGTCCCAATTTTGTGAATTTTAAAATGTCTAACTCATTAGACATTTCACATTAGTTAAGCGTTTCGTTAGATATTTCAGTTAATCAATTGAAGTATCTAAATGCATGAAAGTTTAAGTAGTTCAAATTTAAGTTACATTATATGACAAGAATTGCTTCACAGCATTACTCTCGAAGCATTTGACTTTCTGTATATATCCATTCTTTCATGTAAATGACCCTGTATCCGTATCAGTAACTTCCTATACATTACATTATCACAACCATATATTATAATTTTAAATACCTAAATTAGTTCTCTAATTCTACACTTTTCAAATGAATATATATGTAGCTCAGCTGGTCTTTCTTCAAATGTTTTACTTTTCAATTCTGAGGCCATCTTGGTTGCTCTAGCCTGAACTCTTTCTAACTTATCAATATCTTTTCTCAAACACAGGCTGTCTAACTTAGAGATTGAACACAGGGTAGGAGTACGGTATCAATGGGCCTAGGTCTAAGGTTAGGCCCAAAACCAGAGGTTAGTTCTTAGTCTCGAAAGATGTTAATAGCCTGGGCCAGTGGTGGCGAACCTATGGAACCTATGGCAGGCGTGCCCATTTGGGCACGCGATCAAATTTGCCTGGCACGCCTAAGCGTAGAAATTGTTATCCAAAAAATGAGTATAAAATAATTGACTTAATGTTTGTAATTTGGTGTAATATATATATATATATGTGTGTGTGTGTGTGTGTGTGTGTGTGTGTAAACTATGGTGGGCACGCGAATTTTTTTTTATGGTTTACATGTTTTTATTGGCATGCGACTGTAAAAAGTTTCGCCACCCCTGACCTAATAAATGAAATTATTAAATGCATAAAAGACACTTACAAGTACACATTTCAAAATAGCTATTATTCATTTCAGAAAGCTAAATGCATTATGAAATGTTGAGAAGATGCTTCCTATATATAACCAGAAGACTACTATCATTTCGATTTTAGAGTGTGTAGAACCCTCCAAAGTCCAAAATCGCTTTGGTTCAAATCAATTCGTTATCGGTTTTGAACTTCTGTCGCCTGCTGTAGGACAATATAAGCAGTAAAGTTCCCTATGACATAAAAATTTTAAACTATTTGGTTCCTTTTTAAATGATGAATTAGTTTCCAAACTGGGAACTGCATACACACTAACCGGAGACTTACTGGCTATTTTTTGATCCAATATATTAAAATGCTATACCAAAGGGGAATCTCTACAGTGACTGTTAGGAACCATTTATTACACGGAACGTTAAATTTACAAAAGCCCATTTGTTGCTTGTACAAGGTGTTCGAAAAGTAGATTGACTCAAGGTTTCCCCTGAGAAGCCATAAATGTTCTGATTGGAATTAGTCTTTAATTAAACTTAATAGTTCTGGTAAAACGAGATTGTTTCTGGCTATCTGCAAGAACCTTCACGCGATACTCTTTTTTTTATTTCTATTATGATTGAATACTTCTAATGAGTTCAATGAATCGGAAATCTATGAGGAAATATCCAGCGTTTATCATGTTTGTATAATCACACCAATACACCTTTCTTTGGGTATTACTAAGCATAGTTAAAATAAAATTAAAAACCTTTAGGTAAACAACCATCATACGTCTGGGACTAATAAATGATACGATGAACGTTATTTGTTGCAAGGTTTTAAGCATATATATATATACATATACACACCAGGGTTTCCTTTGCATATACCATTCGCACTTGACGGTATCATTTGTTACCATTAAAGCCATGCCCACAACTGCACCCACAGTGCTAATTTCTTAGACCTGACTGGTTATAATAGATCAGAAGGAGTTACATGATGATTGAACATCCATTTTTCCCTCGGAAGCGACTAAATACAGTGTTTATTTTTACAGTTTTCAGTAAAGAAAAAAAAAAAAATGCCAAACTATTTCATAAGATACTAAACTAAACAAAATTCACTTGTCGGTTTTTCAAAAGCTTTTGTTAATTAGCGGTGGGTCTCAAAGAGATATGCTACCTTACAAGCTAAACAGATTTCTTAGTTATGGGATATGCTGCTCAGCAGGTCTAAAAATAAGTATACTTACTGTTACTGTTCATAAGAAGTATTTAGCTATGTTCTATGCACAGTACAACCAGAATTTTTTTGAACAGCCCTTTATCATTACTTTTAATAAAAGGGTGACTTTTATTCAGTTCTTTATGTAAGGTGCAAATCTTGGACAAATATTCTGTCTGTTCTTGAACCAAAATTGAAAGTACAGGGTGTTTCATTATCCTAGTGTAGTTTACGTTCCCCTACATTATCCTAGTGTAGTTTGTGTTCCCCAACTTTGTCCGCGTATACCTAATCAAATAAAACGTTAAAACTAACAAAAATATTACGACTTAACCTAACCAATCGTCAATATAATATATATATATATAAACTGACGATTGGGTTAAGTTAAGTCGTAATATTTTCGTTAGTTTTAGTTTTATTTGATGGATTTACTTAAAAAATGTCTCCTAAAGATCCTAGTGTAGTTTACGTTCCCCAACTTTGACCTAGTGTAGTTTGTGTCCCCTTTTGCGTCAGGGAGAAGTAAACTACACTTGCTCCCTTTTTTCTACTAGAATAAAGCGAGAGGGTAAAGGTGGTAAAATAACTTAGGAACACCCTGTGTAATAACGCTGCAGAATAATTTTTTGAGAAAATGAAGTAAAATACAAACTTTAATAGTGGAAAATACGTCATTCTTATCTCTGGAATTTCTTTATTTTTTTAATTATTGTTCTTACGATTTATTTAAATATTGAGCAAGTGACCATTTGCTCGCTATTTAAATATTGAGCAAGTGACCATTTGCTCAATATTTAAATATTGAGCAAGTGACCATTTGCTCAATATTTAAATATTGAGCAAGTGACCATTTGCTCGCTATTTAAATATTGAGCAAGTGACCATTTGCTCGCTATTTAAATATTGAGCAAGTGACCATTTGTTCAATATTTAAATATTGAGCAAGTGACCATTTGATCTTTCTTTGAATGAACAAACGAGATCGAGTCAATAAATTCGCGGAATTGTTTTAAGTAAAAAAAAAAAAAACACGTTATTGGTAATTCCAGGAATTTACTGACTGGTCCTCGCGTAATATTGTTGATCATTCGCGTGAGAAGATACAGTTGGGATATAAAATTATTTCAAGACAATTTTAATATATTCTCTAATACGCATTACGTTAAGCGATTAATTCGGATATAGAATTATTTCAGTATAAATTATTTAGCGTTTTCTGGCGAATTCGGTACATAAATCAAATTTTACAACGTTGTTCGGTGTAAATATGAAATTTAATTAAATGCCCGTAACCGGATTGGTTGCGGGTCCAATAATTCAAAAACTTGAGGACCTCTAATTCACCCTATAATTATCTCCAGATGCTCATTTTTCAAGAATAATAACATTATATTCATTTCAATGACAGACCTTAATAACGTTCCTTTGGTACAATAATGTATAGTTCTCTTCAACATAATTTAAGGAATTTTAAGGGGCAAAAAATGGATTTAATAATTTTAATACTGATTTAAATTCATTGATTTTATATATATATATATATATAATATATATATATATATATATATATATATAATATATACATATATACAGGGTGATTTATAAGTTTGTTACCACTGTAATGGTGAATAAAAAATAACTACAAACCACAGTAACCTGTGATGTTTTTTTATTTGAGGTTATTTTACACAATTACACATTGGAAATTAACAGTGGAAATTCTTTCTTTTAAATCATTGACATTACGATGTTTTGTTGCGTATACCCTATCCTTGACCATACCCCATATTTTCACAAATCAACAATCTGATATATTATATATTAGATATATATATATTATATTATATATATATATATATATATATATATATATATATATATATATATATATATATATATATTGTATATGAATAGGAGCCTGAAAACGAAAGCAAACTGGCTGTTAACAATAATTAATCCAAATAATAAATGCGTTTATACTCGTAATAAAACAAACCTTCTTGTTTGGCACTTTTCACCCTTCGAAACATTAAGTAACTCCAAAAATTAAAATAAGTATCAGAGAATATTTTGTACTTACTAACGAGGAATAATTCTATAAAGTGGCTCATTTTTGGTTCTGTGGAGATCTGGCATTCGTAAGTGCCAGCGTCCCTCTGCTGGACGAACATTATTTGGAGGACCCACGACTGCGTGGAGACATCGTACCACGCGGAGAACCTTTCGTCCGCGATGAAGGTGTAACGGTCGATGGTCAGGATATGAGAGTCCCTGCTTCGAATCCACGATACCTATCGTATACAATATACATCAATATATATATATATATATATATATATATAATATATATATATATATATATATACACACATGAAACAAAATTGCCCCAACGGGATTCGAGCATAGGGCCTCTTGAGAAGAGTCGCGATTCCTACTCAAGAGTCCCTGGGTTCGAATCCTGATTGGGTCAATTTTCTTTCATACAAAAACCACTCGTACTCATGCGTATTATATATATATTAAAGCCTAAAAACTGTTTTCTTAAAATCCGGACAAATAAACCTTTTATTAACGTCAAGAAAAAGTATATTTTATTTATATAAAATAAAAAAAATTTCTGGGAAAAAGTGTATTTGCCAAGATTTAAAGAAATCTATTTCACTCTTTAAATAAAGTGTCCATTATGAGAAATCATAAAATATTCTTATAAACTTGAGGAAATATTTTAAGCTTATAATAATAATAATAAGGATTAAGTAAAGATAAGCACCCCCAACCTTTTTTAGTTAGCTTTATAAGGCTAACTAACGAAAATATCACGACCTAACCTAACCAATCGTCAAGGGCGTACAGTTGACCTAACGATTGGTTAGGTTAAGTCGTGATATTTTCGTTAGTTAGCCTTATAAAGCTAACTAAAAAAGGTGGGGGTGCTTATCTTTACTTGATCCAATAATAATAATAATAATAATATTAATATAATACTTTCTCTGTTGTTCTTTTCATAAATATATTCCCTGAAAATACTGTATTTTATGTTGTAGCACGACTTCAAAACAGAGTCCGCAAAAATTATTTTTCCACCTAAATCGCATGAAAGAAAGGAATGTGGAGGAGGAGACTGAGGTGTAGAAGGATAAATGAGTGAATTAAGGGTCGTGACATTGGGAGCATTTACCTTTTAACTCTTAAGGAAAGATTTTTAATGAGTGCGAGTCTTTCATTCTTTGGTCGAAGTTCTGCCATTAAGGTTGACCTATTTTGCAGCTTAAAGACTATACTACTACTACTTCGCTCGACCCAACGTTTAATTTGATTTTGTGTCTTTGAATGTTTTGTGCCAAAGTAAAAAGTTGGGTTTAAAATGATTTTATTGTGTGTTAAGACTACTGTAGCCCTATTCTATGTATTTGGTATACATAAGAATGAACTTTTAGTCTGTAAAGTGTTTTCTGGTTGAGAATTTTCAAACTGGGATGAAACATGATATTTGTGTTTGTATACTATGTGTTTGATTTCACTATAGATACATAATTAGTATTTTATTACTTTAACCCTTTAAGGACTGAAGATGCCAATTGCTAACGTTTCAAATACACGCATTCATAACTTAACCCTACAAAAAATTCAGGGCTTAAAGGGTTAAAGAATAAATTATACATTCTCGCGCACTTCCATATATACAGTAGGTAGTAATATTATATATTAGATGCGGATATACCATATATTGTGGCATTATTTTGGGGAGTATCTTTCTCTTGTGTTCTCCGATTTAGAAACTTTCGCTAATTGATCTCGTAAGTTTTGAATGTTCTCTTTAAATGATAAATCTTCGTAAATTGTTTTTCCAAGATGACACTTTAATGGGATTATTGTCTTTTTTTTTTTTGTAATTACAATCTCTGAAATATTATTTATATTCAGTGATAATATAGTGGCTTTTATTCATTTCATATTTGTAGTTTAGCGTTATTCTTTGCATGAACTGATAATACTGTTAGCCATAATGACCGATGTGTCATCTGCATCTGATAACACTAGGCAACAAAGATTTTGTTACAGAAGACCAAATAGGTGCTCCTAGCTAATTTCGGTATGCTGATTTCAAATCTATAATTAGATTTTTTCTATCACGTCTAGATTTTGTGTAAAATGCAAATCACTTTTAGTAAAATTTTCTACCACGTCCAGATTTTGGTTTTAATCGGCTTAATGCCAGTAATATGAAACTTGCTTTTCAAGGTTAAAGCAATTTTTTTTGCCAACTATATACAAATTCGAACAATTTTGATAAATAAAATTTATCCCGAGTTGGCAACACTGAGTCAAGAGCATAGTAACGGGCAACGGCCCAACGGTCAGTCGCTACGTGACAGTCAAGCAGAACGGTTGTTGAAGCTCTCTGCTGATGAGCAAGTGACAGGTTGTGGTGACTTGTGTGTTTTTATAGCATTTGTTTTGTACTACGGTGTGTATTTCTTTTTATTTTGCACATCGTAATAATTACTTTCTACGTTTTTTCAGATATTGTATGGTAATTCAAAATGGCATCAAATAGACGTGCTTGTGTAAATCACCCAGACAACTTCTGCTTTGTCTGTGGACAATATACACCTAAGCCACAACGTAGAAACATAACAACAAAGATTAAACTTGCCTACAAGTGTTATTTTGACTGTAAGTTAGGAGACCAACAGAGGGACTTGGCACCACATATTTGCTGTGCACAGTGCAATGCAATGTTAATAGCTTGGATGAATGGTAAAAGAAAAGCTATGCCGTTCTCAGTACCCATGGTTTGGCGTGAGCCGAAAAATCACTTCAATGATTGTTATTTTTGTTTGACAAAGATTGCTGGTTTCACAAAGAAAAACAAATCAAAGATCACGTACCCAAACTGCGAATCAGCAATGAAACCAGTACCACATGATGAAACAAATCCACCACCAGTTCCACCAGCAACGATAACAGACAGCAGTTCATCTGAAGATTCTGCTAGTGATATAGAAACAGGGAAAGATGGCATATATGTTCCAGATGCAAATATTTCCCCACATTTGTTAAGTCAAGCGGAGTTAAATGACTTAGTGCGCGATTTGGAATTACCAAAAGAAAAGGCAGAGTTGCTTGGTTCAAGACTTCAAGAATTTAATCTTCTCCAACCAAACACCAAAGTTTCCCATTTCCGCCATCGCCATTTGCAGTTTTCATCATTTTACTTACAGGAAGAAAACGTTTGTTTCTGCCACGATATCAGTGGTCTGATGCAAGGGATTGGCTGTCGCTATGATCCAAAAGAATGGAGACTGTTCATTGACTCTAGTAAAGCTAGCCTTAAAGCTGTATTACTGCACAACGGCAATGAAAAACCTTCAATACCTGTAGCACATGCCACTGGCCTTAATGAGACTTATGAATCGATGAAACTGCTGCTAAGACTCATCAAATATAAGGACCACACATGGAATATTTGTGGCGACCTTAAAGTTGTATCATTACTTCTTGGGTTACAGTTGGGCTACACAAAGCATATGTGCTTTTTGTGTCTCTGGAACAGCAGAGATGACAAGAACCACTACAAAAAACATGATTGGCCATCTAGAACTGAACATGTTGTTGGTAAATACAATGTGAAACACCCAGCACTTATTGACCCTCCGAAAGTACATCTTCCACCACTTCACATTAAACTTGGCCTTATGAAAAATTTCGTGAAGGGTATGGATCATCAAGGTAGTGGTTTCCAATATTTAAAGGATAAATTCAAAGGAATATTGACAGATGCTAAGCTAGAAGCTGGAGTTTTCACTGGACCACAGATCCGCAGTGTCATCCACGACTCATCGTTTCCATCTAACCTAAATGAGAATGAACTAGGAGCATGGACATCTTTCGTTGAAGTTGTCAAAAATTTTCTTGGAAACCACAAAGCTGAAAAACCACCGTAAACTCGTAGAAAACATGCCTAAATCTTATGAAATAATGGGATGCAGAATGTCTTTGAAAATTCATTTTTTACATTCTCATCTTGACTTCTTCCCGGCCAACCTTGGGGCTGTAAGTGACGAGCATGGTGAGCGCTTCCACCAACAGATCTCAGTTATGGAAAACAGATACCAAGGTAATTTCAACCCAAATATGATGGGAGATTATTGTTGGTTCCTGCAGAAGGAGAGCTCGTCATCCTACAAGCGACAAAGGAAGAGGACACACCAAAGTTTCACTTAAGAACAGGAATTTGCCTTTCAGTAGTAACAACAAAATACTAACGCGCTTTGGGTGGATGGTTGGGCGCAGGGGTGGTAACTCCGCCAGCGGAATTCCGCTGTCTGTCTTAAGCCAGAATAAAGGAGGAAAGACATCCCTGTTCACTAATTATTTAAGTATGCTTAACATAAAACGTGGCACGGAAAAGTAGCTTAGACGGCTTTCGTAATAGAAGCGGGTGAGAAAAAAAAATGAAAAATAGGGGTTTTCGGTTACACAAAATCTGGACGTGATAGAGAAATTTTGATATCAGATCTGAAATCAGCATCAGCGCTTTAGTAGGAATCAGTAGTTCACGTGTCTGTAACAAAAAAAAAGTTGAAATTTGTTGCCTAGTGTAATAGACGGAATTGATGTATGACCTGCGAAAGTCATTTATACAAATAAAGGAGAATGTTGGTGCCAGGATGATTCTCTGGGGCACACTCCATGAAACATTGTTCTTGTCTCGAAGGTGAGTAGTTTGTTGTATATAGGTTAGATTCTCTCCTTAAGGTATGAGCAGAGCCATTTTAAGGGAATACCTCAAAATTCATTATCGGCAAGTTTGTTATTACCCTACAGTGTCTTGAAGTAGCGTCAAAAGCTTTGGCTAAATCGATTACTATATTTACTGATGGTTGATAGGGTAGCTCAAGGAAATGTATAAAACATCCTTTGGAAGTCATTCATAAAATATGTCTGCAAACTCTCTCGAATAATGACAACAGACAAAGTCACATTTACCCAATGTTTAAAGAAGTTAAATATTCTAAAACTAACTAACTTATACAAATTCAATGTCGCTGTCAGTATGTTCAAAGTTATCAATAAAAATCGACATACATCACTCATTCAAAGAGCAATCACCCCTCAGCAAATACACCATCGTTATAAAACCAGACTGCCCACTGATTTTCTACGCAAACCTAATTACACAATCGAAACTCCAGGAAATGCACTCTTTCAAAGGAGCAGATGTATGGAATGCAACTCCCATGCATATCAAGAAGGCTTCATCACTAACTGTATTTCGTAAATCACTAAAAAATCACTTCATTAGCTCCTACTGATGTATAAGTTCACTACTGCCATTTTTACCTTAGTAATAAATTTTGCAATCAACTATTTCAAATATCTTAATTCAATTAAGCACCTTTAATTTCGTAATCTATTTTCTTTTATATTTTTTGATTGAGCAGCATTTGTCTTCCACTAAATATACAATAAACAATTTAATTTAAAATTACGCAACATTTTGTAAACTTTATATTGTATTTACTGTTATTATTGCTATTATTAATAATTTTTGTTGTCATTATTATTGCTACTTGCCACTTTCACTATTTTTATGAATGAATAAATTAAATGCTAAAAAATTTTAAAATTTTGCCTAAAAAGCTTCTATGCTTCCAAGGGCATGTTCAGATGAGAGTACTGTAAATATATTAGTCATAACAAATATCTAAAAATTGTGAAACGCTCTCACTTGTATTCTTTTCTGAATAAAGTTTTGAATAAGTTGAATGAGATGAATTAATTATTGTGTGGTTTTTCTAGTATAGTGGTGATGTCATCACTTTTGGTTCGCCTTTGCAAGAAATCGAATTATCGCTTATAAATTATTTTGTGTTTTGCTATATAGTTTATTATTTGGTTGTATATTAACTGCTTATAGTTTACTGATTGTTGAAAGGATTGAAATAAGTCTTTTTGAGGCAGTCAAGAAAGTTTCCATTTTGGATCGAGCTATTAAGTAGCTTGGAGAGAAAGAAGAGCATTTATTGTAGTAAGTCCTTTATAAACGAGCTACGTCGTGGCCTTTGTCGCAACACCACTTCTTCTCGATCAGCGAAGTTAAGCGACATTGGGTGTGGGTAGTAGTTGGATAGGTGACCGTCCTCTGCGGACGGATGATGTAGCCACTCATGGTTCAGGTCCCACGTAAAAGTGTAGGTCCTCTCCGTCATACGACCTTTGCTGTTACAGAGGAAGTTAAACAGCCCCAAAAAACAAAACAACATCCTTTAAATGCAGTTTGGAGTTATCTTCAACCTGTATTTTCTGTTTTCATTTTTCCTCTACTCTACGTAGTTATCCGCATATTGTAAAGGAATGTTGTGAAAGGAAACAAAAGAGATGTTCAAAAGTCGTGGTTTAGTTTTTCAGAATTTCAGGATTTTTGGCAGACCACCTCTGAGCAGTGTTTACAGAAATGTGCGAAGTTTTGCTTATCCATTTCATTTTAAAATTATGAATTATAATTTTTAAAAGTAGAACTGGAATTTTAGAATTATTAAGTTCACGTTTTACGTCGCAAACGACATTAGCAAACAAACGGGACACCATACTGAATGCAGTACGTATGATACAAAATTTGACACCTATATGAAAACCCTCGGGCAACGATGATATTACGTAATGATAAAAATATGAATACGACGTTGCAACTAACAAACTGGATTTTCCAGTTCCCTTTTTGAACCAACCCTGCTAAATTTACGTTTTCTTTAGACAAATATAACTGTTTCAAATATGATAAAAATCCGGCAAAAAATACTTTTGGAACACAATATTCATCAGAAGACCTTGTGTACACTGAGACTAAAATTTTCATCGATATTATAAACGGTGAGTCATCAAACACTCCTAATGATTAATTTGTCTTTAAAATCATGAACAGTGACTTATCAGGGACTCTTTATGATTCACCTTTCATTATATACAGACAGATAAACAGAAAAGTATACACATTAAAGTATGCATATTAAAACTCATTATATATACCATAATGTTCCCTGACCGAGTGAGTAACATGGTGGCTCGTAAAACTCGAATTTTCAGTGACGGGTTCGAATTCCACCGAGGTTAAGGTAAATTTATTTCTAATGAATTTAATTTTAAAACTTAAATTGCTGTTAGTATGTTGATGTTCATTAACATAAGAATAATATGCATGTAATTGCACTAGGTTAATGAAAATAAACTGAAATGGAATTTAATTAACATTTCTTCCAATAGATGGTGCCACCCACTTCGATTAAATTATTTTCAGGGAATCAGATCCACGAAAAGCATTTCGACAAGCATCGAAGTTTGATAAAAATAATTGCTGTCAACTGAGGGTACTTGCTCGCTAAAAGTATTTTCAGAATCTTGATGAAAATTCCAGTCTTAGTGATAGGCGTAATAGCAGAGGTGTATAATTATAACTACTTAATTGTTAAAAAATTTCAGAAATTTTTCCATTACTTTTGTTATGTTATTTTATTTATAATTAATTACTCTGATACCGAGGTTTTTATTTGTTTTTCTATTAACCGATGTATCAATGAGTGTGTAATATGGTTTCGAATGAGTCTTATACTCCTCGAACTTTGTTTTATAATAATTAGTCTTAGATTGTGGATGAATGGATTAAGTTTATTTCTATAGGATTTGTATAAGGTTGTAACATATATTCTGCTCGATTTTTTAGTTCATTCAGAACAAAAATTAAGGACTTATAAGGACAAATTTGCTCAAATTTTTAGTTTATTCACGACAAAAATTAAATGACATAATGACAAATTAATCATCAATATAATTCCCTTCTTTATCTATAACCTCCCACCTGTAGAAAAGTTTTTTTATGCCACGTTCGAAGAAATTCCTTGGTTTCGAGTTAAAAAAAGCGATTACTTCGTTTTCGATAGCTTCCCTGGATTGCAACTCTTGCCCATCTAAGGTGGTGTTGCAGACTTCTGAATAAATGGGAGTCTGAAGGTGCGATGTCCGGAGAATAAGGTGGATGAGGCATTTTTTCCAACCAAATGCCTCCAATTGGGCAGTGGTGATTCGAGCAGTGTGAGGGCGCGCGTTTCCTGGTACAATGAACAACTCTGCGATTAATTAATGCAGGACGTTTTTCTTGTAATGCCATCAGTCGTTGGTTGTTGGCAGTAGCCTTCAGCTGTGATTGTTTGGTTATCTGGCCGAAGCTCAAAATTTTCTTTGGATGGAGTCCATTCCTTGGCTGAGGTTCAGACTTTGTTTCACGGCTAAGCGACTGATGTCGACGCTTAATATTGTTATAAAGGACCCATTTTTCATCCCCAGTGACGATTCGATTCAAAAACGGTGCCTGCAGTTGCCGAGAATGCAGTGATGTGCAAATATCGATTCGATGTTGAAGATTCGCTCGTGACAAATCATGCGGAACCCATTTTCCAACCTTCACTACTTTTCCTAACAGCTTCAAATAACGATGAGTGGTCATATGGCTAACGCCGAGTTACAGGCCAAGTTCTCTTACAGTTACCGTTGGGTTTTCCTCCACTGTTGCTCTCGGCAACTCTTCGGTCGTCCTGTTCGTTGATAATTCTTTCAGACTGAAGTCTCCATTTCTGAACTTCTCAAACCATCTCCTACACATCCATTCGCTCACAACATCATTTCCATAAACTCTTTGAATGTTTCTTGCGGAATCACTAGCGTTAGATCCTTTATGGAACTCATACAGCATCACATGTCGAATATGCTCTTTCGTGGGCTCCATGTTTTTTCAATTATTGTAATATCGTAGGGGTGGCGTTGTAACTGTATGAAAAACACCAGAGAAAATATTCATTAGTCTAATCCTACACTAGCCTAAGCCTACACTAGCCTAAGTCATTCTGTATCGTGATAAAACCTGTGCGAACCTGTCGCCGCGTGTATTTTGCAACATTTCTAAAACTATTTCACATTATCTTGAAGTTATTCTATTATCTATCGTCCGTTTTCTAATCGAGCAGAATTTATGTTACAACCTGATATAATTGTTCCGGAAATAACGTTTCTTTTATATTTTTGTATATTTTCTCGTTGTTTAGTGGGTGATCTTCTTTCAGATGTTATCTGAACTTAGTTTACTCTTATTAGTTATATTTACATTGGGACACGATTTGTTAAATGCATCATATACAATTTTCTGAAATATTTCAAAGTTGCAAATTATAATAATAATAATAATAATAATAATAATAATATCTTTCAAAATTATGCACTGAAAATCATGTATAAATGTATACATACCTGGGCTAACTGAACAGTGCTCGGTGCCTTTCTTAGTATAATTAATAAATGTAAGAGAAATATTGAAAACTACTCAATGTTTAATAGTGATTTATAATCATCTTTTGTAAGCTAAACTTTGACTTACGGATTTATTTCCGATGTTCCTAACTTTGCAGGGCAAATAAGCGTGGCTTCCAATTTGGGCCGTGTGATTGGTGGGTGAATTTACATCAAAAAATGGAGGTCCCCCGAAAGTCCAACGTTTCGAGCGCCATTGATTCTCTTCTCTTAAGGACTCTGTTAAAAGGAATAAAAAGAATTACTTTTCCAAGTACAATTTACAGTATTAACGGTTGAAGTTAACTTTAACTCAAATGCCGTTTACTCCACGCAACTTTTTGATGAGGAGTTGATGTTACTCTTCGATAATTGTATGTGTGGGTGTGTAATATAAGACGTTTATGTATTGTTTCAAGGATTATTTTGACGAGAGATAATATCCTTCTAGATTATAATCATATTAATAACAAACTTGTAAAAATAAGTTACTTAAATTAATTTATGTTAATTTGGTGCCCAAAATGAAGTTTTGAACAAAGAACAAAGATGAATTTCATTCTCAGCGAATATAATGAAAAGAAGACATGAAGATCCTAGCATTTCCAGTGAATCTTACAATAATAACACGTAAGTAAAACAGATTAGTTTATTTTTGTATATTATCATAAATATAATTAAACGTGGGGATCAATGAAAGAAAGCCACCCCCAAAAGTTTCCAGTAAACAACGCCACCCTAAAAAATGATCAAGTAAACAATGCCACCCCCCAAAATCACTGAAGTAGTAAAGAATGTAAGTAAAAACACCTTCATGAGGAATTGTTTATTATTTATTAATAAGGAATAATGTTAAGTAAAAAACCTAACCTAACCTAACAAGACCTAACCTAAATAACCTACCTACCTAAATAACTTATAGATCAATGAAAGAAAGCCACCCCCGAATTGTGTCAATGAAAGAAAGCCACCCCCGACCCGTTTGGGGTTGGCTTTCTTTCATTGATCCAAACTTGGTGATAATTAAGAACAAGCTGGTTTGGTCCGAATTCTTTATATAAATGGAGCTTATCGAGTATAAGGAAGTATTTGTGGAACAAAGAGAGCTGAGTGCAATCGTACAGGAAGTCCTATATATGAAAATAAAAACCCACTCTAATAGACAGAGTTTATTTCCACGACAGTTTCGACGCCCACTGGCATCCTCCTCGGGTGGATACAGAAACACGTAGAAAAAAGTGAAGTTTTTTGCATTTATCAAGTCCTATATAGTTGTATAACGATTATAAATTACAAAATAGGCAAAAATTTGTTACTAAATCTTTAGGCTTAAGCTACATGCTAAATTAGGGCTATAAGTATAATGAGATGTTAACTGCTTGGTTTTGCTTTATTTCAGTTTTTATATTTTCCTCTTTATAACTTCGTAACTTCAAATATATTTTAGTTTGCAAAATGATTTACAGAGATGCAAGTTACTTAATGCTTGCGCTTTTTTTCAAATTTATACGAAAAGTTCACGTTTTAATTATTCATCGTCCATTAAGGAACTCGAGGGATCTCGCACCTCAGCTTAATCTAAACACTATTTTCTAATATAGTTTATGAAAGCTCAACATAAAAAATTAATCATTGCAAAGGCAGCAAACTTTGGTTATTCTCAAAGTTATGAAATAATAAATATATATAAAGAGAGGAGTGACAAGCTTGACCTTCCTGAAATGAGGAATCATGTGTATGTTGGTGTGTGTGTGTGTAATGGTGAAAGGGCAAGAGGGCAATTTAGTGCAACGCTCATCGTATGAAATGAATAATTAACAGTTTCCGCTTAACGGCAAGTACAACACAGCCGCATTGATTTATTTACAGCCAACATTCAACCGAAATGAACCCTTCATTAATTATGTAAATTGATCAGTTCATCTTTTTGGAAATTATTAAATATTTTTTTATGTTTTACGCTCAATAATAGTACGATAATTTTGAGTAAGATGAATAAGGAGTTATTTGCTTTATTATAAATATGAAACTATAATAAATATGCTGTAAATATGCTATGTAATAGTGAATATAATAAATATGCTGTAAATATGCTATGTAATAGTAAATATAGTAAATATGCTATAAATATGCTGATAGTAAATATAGTAAATATGCTATAAAATAAATAAAATCTATAACTAAATTTTGTAAGTTTCTAAAGTTCCTAAAATTTTAATCTTTTCAATCAGGGATGTGAAACTGATAAAATTTTAAGTCCAGTTTTCGATTTCAGTTTAAGTTTGCAAAAATATCGATTTCAGTTTCGATTTAAGTTTTTGATTTTTTTTTTCGATTTAAGTTTATTTTTCGATTCAAGTTTTATATTTTTTGGTTCGATTCAATTTAAATTTCGATTCTAGTTTTTTTTTCAGATTTCTTTAAGAATTTCTTTGTATTATTTATATTATTTTTTGGGGGGTACCCTATTGAGAAATTCAGATTTAATTTTATATTTGTATTTGCATTCGATTTCTGTTTTTCAAAGAGAGAATTTGCTTTAGTAACTAGCTTTACTTTTGTATGATTAAACATGTAAGCATCTATAGCCAACTGAATCAGCACGAAACACTCATCTTTTTATTTTTTTTTACTTATTCGCTTCATTTCTTTCACATAAAGTTTTATTTAACAAAACACTTTCAATTCGAAATGTTTCATTAATTCGTACACTTTTTAAATTTTAAAGCACACGACATGTATAAAATATATAAATAATAGATAATAGATTAGAGTAACATTCCAAAGGATTAACATTTGAGTTGAAGTTTGGTCATTCCCGCGGATTATCTCACTGAAGGCGTCCTTACTAAGTGATTAAATTTAGGTCAGCGAAAGGAGCACAGTCATTATTGAAAAGTATTTTGATACGGAATAAAAATTTTCCTCCCTAATTCTTTTTCTTTCATTTTTAAAACCATTGTCTGTAGTACTTTCAGCCGCTTTATTTTCTACATCGAATTAAAGGATAAATGGATATTTTAAATCCATACAATATTAAATCGCAAAAAAAGGAAAATAATTCACGTTATTTATGTTTTTTTGCAATCCAAATGCTCCTCAAAACTGAAACGCAAAACTGTTATTTTTAATCTATTCGAATTCAGATTCCAGTTTTTTATTGTTTTTCAATTTCAGTTCGAATTTCGATTTTAGTTGTCAGAATTTTTTTCAGTTCCAGTTTTTTTCGATTTCAGTTAAAAAAATAATATCAGTTTTATCAGTTTATCGATTCCAGTTCGATTCACTTTCCCATTCCTGTTTTTAATATAATTAAATCAATTGAATTTATTGGAAATATAAAATAAATCTCGATATTATTCGATGTTGTTATACGAGCGCCAAGTAGATCAGTGGTTACGGAATGTGGGTCCGTGATACGCTGCGTTTACTCCTCGCTGTTGGCACCAGGTGGGGCTAAACCGGTCATTTACCCTGATTCTGTTCTGGCTCAGGCAGCCCTTGGGGCGCACTCACCCCCAGTTAGTTGGGGAAATGAGTTTCTAGGATGTTATATAAATCCAAACGATTCATCTAAGTACTAAATTGTTGTGTGTAGTCATTTAAAGATAACTGTGATAATTGGACGATAGAAAGACAGTGTGTTCTATCTGCAAAAATATAAAATTTCTTTCCTTTTTTCGGCAGGTGATCTATGAAAAGGTTCCCCTAGAGCATGGGTCGGGGAACTTTTTTTTGGGTATTACCCAAAAATCTATTTGAGCAAAATGAAATTACCCCCAGATTCAAAGTAAACAAAACAAGCCAATTGCTCTTAAAATTGTTGCATATGGTATACAAAAAATTCAAATTCAAAAAATGTTTATTGGATCCATTATTATGGAGAAATAAAAAAAGGCCACACATGCTGGCATAAGAATAGCACACAAACAAAATTAGTAAAAAGGATTGAAGAACTGAAGAATTTCATTCAAAACATGTCCACTTCAGTTTTGGAAAAATGATGGTGTTTCATTTTTGATACAACAACATCAAATCAGGACGTAAATTCGTAATATTCTAAAATTTAGAATAAACGCCACATTTATGTACACAAAATAAAATAAAAATATACGAAAAAATAGCACAAAATGTCAAGCACTAAAAGCACCTCTTCGTTTCATGATACCATACACACGACTGAGGCTCTGAGGGAAGTGTCTCTCATACCGCACGCATTACCCCCAAAATTTTTAAATTTACCCCATTTGGGGTAATTTACCCCTGTTCCCCGACCACTGCCCTAGAGGTATAAGACTGGTAAAAAGCATAAAAGATTACTAATCGGTAATGACTGAGTCTGGTTTTGATATTTTATTACTGTCTCCAAAATGAATAAATATCTAAAAAACACGTAAAATTTAAGATTCACGACAATGACTTTTTATTATTTCAAAACTCCGCCCCTAAAGCCGATATGGCTTTAACCCTTTACTGCCCAAATATTTTGTAGGGTTAAGTTATGAATGCGTGTATTTGAAAGGTTACAAATTTGTCCTTTTGGGCAGTAAAGGGTTAAGGGCAGGATTTTCCTTGACCTTAACCTAACCCAAGCTCACCTAAACCTAACGTAACCTAACCTAACCTGACCTGACCTGACCTAACGTAACCTAACTTTAAGATTCACGACAATTAATTTTTTTTAAGTTCAAAATCTCGACCCTAAAGCCGACTTAAAATAGTTCAAAGAGCCAGAATTGGCTATTTCAAATGTTACTTGACATTTAGAAAACTATGGTCGGCTTTAAGGGCGGGGTTTTGAACTAAAAAAAAAAATTCATTGTTGTGAATCTGATATGTAGCCGAAAACCACACTATTACTAATTAGTAATTTATTATGCTCTTTAGAAGCTTTATGTGTCTAGGTGAACTTTCCTCAAATGTCGTACATCAGTGGTTCTTAACCTTTTTATGCTGCGACCCAAATTCTGGTCATGCCTTCAAAGAGGTCACTTGTAATAGATAATAAAATAATCATTAATGGTAAAATGATTAGGGATAACATAAGTAAATGATAAATGACAATTTAATGACCCAATCAAAATGGCTTGGCGACCCAATTTTGGTCGCGATCCAGGGGTTAAGACCACTTTTTAAAGTACTGAGATACTGAGGCGTAACTATTTGCTCATACCGCGTTACGAAGTGATCTGTATACATTTACCACCTGCAGGAGGGTGTAAGGAAAAAAAGGAAGAATTTTTATGTCTTTTGATGTCTAGCTTTCAAGCGTCCAATATAAAGGTTATTTAAAAATTTTAAATGATGCGAGTGCGCCCTTGAACAGTCGGTTTAAAAAGTCAAGTTGTGAAACTCCACGTTCTTACAAATATGCGCAACGTATCGCTCTAACCACAACTCTTCTTGGTGGCGACCACCTAAAATTATTCATTTAAGGGATAACGCCCCTCTTTTCTGCATAAAAGAAAAGAATAATGTAAAATAGTGAATTTCGCACATTTTTATCGAGTTTTCTCAGGACATGTAGACTAAGTTTAACAAAATAAAGCAAAATTCAACTAGGTTTACTCTCCAGAAGCCCCGCCCCTGTTATGTAAACCAACCAATTGAGACTTTTATATTTATGGAGTACACTTCCTTTTTTCTGAATTCTTGTTTTTATTGGTTAAACAGTATTCGTTAACGGGTCACGTGACAGCATATCCTTTTTGTTTCCAGATCTACATTAATAATTTTGATTATTCCACAAATTGATTTGCAAATGTCATAAGATGCGTATAATTTGTTTTAATTTTAAATTATTATAATTTATAAATTGATTTTCTTAACATAAATAAAATTATTTCCATGAATTACAAAGATATCCACGAAATTTACTCGTTCCGTGTGTTACGTGCAGCTAGAAAATAACTTATGCTGTGTCTATTGTCTTAATATCGATTATTAGCAGGGCCGGATTAACCATTAAGCAAAATAAGCCCGTGCTTAGGGCATCAAGGGAAGGGGGGCACCACAGAAATTTTCCATTGTCGGATTTACCATGGATTTATTATACTATTATAATCGCGGCTTATAGCCTATAAGCTGTTGAAAACTGAATTATATATATTCATATATAGTATTTATTTTTTTTCATTGTTTGAATTTGTAGTGAACAACAACCCTTTTGAGAGAATAAATATATTTCGTTGTAATCACACACTTTACGCTTTGCGTTATTATTTTGTTTATATCAAATCTTTGAGCGCCATATTAAAAATACATATAGATTAAATATTTTCGTGTGCTATAGGAAGTTATTCTGAACGTGTGATTTGTGCATATAATATTAAATATATAAAATAATTGTAGAAGACAACATTGAGTATGCCTTCCCAAATGTAGAAATTGCCTTTCATATATTTTTAACATTAATGGTCACAAATTGCTCAGCTGAGCGTTCATTTTCTCAGTTGAAGTATATTAAAAATACCAACAGAACAACTATGCAACAAGGCAGGCTGGATGCCTTATCTCTACTAAGTATAGAAGCAGATGTGTTACGTAAGATTAGTTTTGAGGATCTGATCAAAGACTTTGCAATTAAAAAAAGTAGGAGAAAACTTTTCAAATATAAATGAAGTGGAAGTATACAAAAATAAACATTATTTTCCATCTTACTGTAAGTTTTGTTTCATTTCAAAAAATAAAATTTTATTTTATGGTTTATTTTTGTTTATATTTTGAATTACATATATATGGGGCACCAAAATCTTTTAAGTGCTTAGGGCCTCTAAAGGTCTTAATCCGGCCCTGATTATTAGGTTAGGTTCTTCTTCGACAAGTTAATCTCCTAATCTCTGGATAATCTCTGCGATATCAATTAGGAGAAATACTCTGTAAGTGTAAATGGTTAAATCACCTCAGTTACTGAGGTGTTCATAATTAAATTATATTCCACTTATTACAACCAAGTTGCCAAATCAAGGTTTGAAACCCTACATTTAATCTCATTGAGTTTACGCCCTTTTCAGTTTTAAACAGTTGTTCAATCTTAAAGATTTTCTATACCCTTTGCGCACGACCCCTAAAGGTCACAGCCGTTTGCATGCTCTGGAAGGGCACATGGACATCACACCTTATACAGGGTGGTTTAGAAGTCCTCCCTGATTTTAGTGGATAATTGACAATGTTTAATTAAAGGAAATTTTCAAACTGTGATCGTTTATGTTGTCCTGCCATTTGTAAATTTTGAGGCCTTTACACTGTAAACAAAACAGAAAACCTGGAGTTAAGTTAATACTACATAGAATATATTCTAGCAATAGCCCCCCCACCTATGAGGCAGGACTTTTGGACCACCCTGTATATAATGAATATATAGCTGAAATAAAGTTAAAATTAATTTCAGAAGAATGTAGAGAATTAACGGTTAACTGTTAATGATGGTATTACACGATATTTGTTCTACAAGCATATTATCATCAGAGATTACGTATGCCTACTCGACATAACTACAATTATACATTCCATTTCCTTTAAAAATGTACAGTACATACAATGTAACTGAGTGAAAATACATTACGAACTATTAAAATGGGTCTAGTCTTAAATATTGTATTTTTCTTGAAATTTTTATTATAATATTTCAACGATGTGGAATTTCGTCTGTTTATAAATTTTTCACTGAAATTCTTTGGCTTCGGCGCTCCTATATGTAATTGAACTACGGTATTATTATTTACATAAGAAATGCGCCGCATTCTTTTCTTCTATGCTTCTATGCCAGGAATGATAATTGTTGCAAAAAACTTGCTTGTTAAATGTACGCTAAAATTTTATCCAACATTCATGCAGTAATGTACGTACAAGAGTTTCGAACGTGTGTGTGTGTGTGTGTGTACACTGTACACGCGCGTGTGCGTTGTCTGTCAGGCTGAATCGATGGAATATAAGTAAAATATCTCTACTGAGATTTACGTATTTTTCAATAAACACCGTGAATTTTATTACTCGAAAGAAGAAGAGTAATTTGAAAGAAAAACTTATACGAAGATATTTAATAAAATTTTTCTTAACAACGCGCGTAAAAAGATTTTAGTTATCCATTAATATTTTTGGATCTTTTCCGTTTGACTGCCGCCAGCCTTCTTTACTTAGCCTTATAAGGCTAACTAACGAAAATATCACGACCTAACCTAACCAATCGTTAGGTCAACTGTACGACCTTGACGATTGGTTAGGTTAGGTCGTGATATTTTTGTTAGTTAGCCTTATAAAGCTAACTAAAGAAGGCTGGAGTTTAATTATGTTTCAATGGCGGCAGTCAAACGGAAAAGATCCATATTTTACCTAAATTTCATTTACTACAAGAAGTAAGTCCCACGTTTGCATTAAGAATCAATATCCTATTCCTCCTCTATAGCATTCCAAACAAAAGAGGGATAATTTGTCATCATAATTTTGCTGAATCGATAGCAAACACTTATAGCAAATTACTTAATAGTTAGTTATCGAATGATAAATCAAGGCAGTTCCACCTGTCTACCAATGTCATAATCATAGTCTTCAAAGCCTTTCAAGACTTTATTTAAACTACGGTGATGCAAGTTAAATGGAATATAAGATGATAATAATCTTCGCCATGACGCAGACAAGGATATTGTATAGGGTGGCCACAAAGTCTACTTTGCACGAAAAACAAGGGCAACATACAGATATGCTGTTATGTCACTGCAAAGGGACTTTGTGGCCACTCTGTAGTTTACACCAAACTATATACTATATTCAAAATCAGAGACTCGTGTGTTAAGAGTAATCAATGAAAATGCGAATAACGGGCCCAAAGAAATCCCTGTCCAAAGCAGCGATCTCCGCCTTGCACTTCTCCCATCTAAACCGGTATTGAGTTTGGCGCCTGAAATGGAAGTCGTTTATTCGTCTATTCTCTGTTCAGAAATTGTGTGAATAACTGCATAAACTTGGCTTTTGCCTTTTGACACCTTTTCCTGCTCTATTTTTAATCTCAGGAGGACCAGGTGTTTTCTTTGGTAATATTCTTAACATCCTACTATTAGCTAATATCAGTTATTTGTTGTATATGAATAATAATAATAATAATAATAATAATAATAATAATAGCCTGAACCACATCTACACTTAAAAGGAAAACAAATGAAAGGGAAGTAAAAAAAAGAAAAAAAAGCAGTCAGTATCAAGTTCTACTCGAAAATCTTTTCACCGACGGACGAAATCATTGACGCTTCGCGAAATTTTTCTCAGATACAAAATTTTGAGACGAAAAAATTTGTACGAAGACGAAATAAAATGATCTAGATCATGGGTCGGGGAACTTTTTTGGGTATTACCCAAAAATCTATTTGAATAAAATGAAATTACCCCCAGACTTCAAAGTAAACAAAAACAAGCCAATTGCTCTTAAAATTGTTGCATATGGTATACAAAAAATTCAAATTCAACATTTTTTTATTGGATCCATTATTATGGAGAAATAAAAAAAGCCACACATGCTGGCATAAGAATAGCACACAAACAAAATTAGTAAAAAGGATTGAAGAACTGAAGAATTTCATTCAAAACATCTCCACTTCAGGTTTTGGAAAAATTATGCTGTTTCATTTTTGATACAACAACATGAAAATCAGGAGTAAATTCGTAATATTTGAAAATTTAGAATAACGCCACATTTATGTAACAAAATAAAATAAAAATATACGAAAAAAATATCAGCACAAAGTGTGAAGCACTAAAAGCACCTCTTCGTTTCATGATACCATACACACGACTGAGGCTCTCATACCGCACGCATTACCCCCAAAATTTTTAAATTTACCCCATTTGGGGTAATTTACCCCTGTTCCCCGACCTCTGAATTCTAGATTAACCGAGCCAAATTTTACCTAACATTGACGCAACTTTCGTACAACCTTTTACTGAACGTAACTTTTCCTCGTAACATTGCCGTAATTCTATTGCAAGTAACTTCCACGTAACTTTTGCATTTGTAATTTTCTCCTAACAAATATGTACTTCAGTATTTGCGAAGAAGCACTGAAAAGCAAAGCGTTAAATATGATACTTATTGTATATAATTGTACAAGACACAGACAACTCTCTCTCTCTCTCTCTCTCTCTCTCTCTCTCTCTCTCTCTCTCTCTCTATATATATATATATATATATATATATATATATATACCTTATGAACCTTATGTTGTTTCGTGTGTTGGTCTCTCTTCACACGGAGGTCAAGCTGGTGGCCCCGCCTCTAGGTCTGGCCTGGTGGAGGAGCGAGTTACTTTCTTGCGCTCTCCACCGTACATAGCCAGGCACGCCCGGCTCATCTGGTACTGTCCTGAGCCAGGCATCCAGTCTTTTCTTGAAGACTTCAACTTTGACCCCCGTTACGTTTCTGAGGTCCTTAGGAAGCTGGTTGAAAAGTCTTGGCCCCCTGACAACCAAGCTATTTTCCTTCAGGGTTGAGGAGGTCCCTTGTCGTGCTTTTAATTTGGGAACACTACACATTCTGCCTTTCCTATTTTCCAGTGTTGTTTGAATGGTAATTGGGTTTAGTTTTAGGTTTGGTACCAGTTTTTCGATCATTTTCCATATGTAGATTATGATGTACCTCTCTCTTCTTCTTTCCAGTGAGTACAGATTTAGTTTACGTAGTCTTTCCCAGTAGTTGAGTTCTTTGCAGCCATCAATCTTGGCTGTGAAATGCCTTTGCGTTTCTTCTAGTTTATTAGTTTCTTCCTTTTTATATGGGGACGTCAAAACTGAGCAGTATTCAAGTTTTGGTATAATCAGTGTTTTTAGCAGGGGAATCATTACTGTCCTGTCCCTTCTCTTGAACGTTCTTAGAACCTGTCCGGCGACTCTTTTTGCTTTATTTATCGCTATCTGATTTTGTGTTTCGAATTTCGCATCATCTGTCATTATTATCCCGAGATCAATCGCTTTCATGCTTCTCTGAATTTCCTGTCTATCTGGAGCATAATATGCAGTCTGTTTAAGTTCTTCTTTTCTACCATATCTCAAGAGCTGAAATTTCTCGGCGTTGAATGACATGTTGTTGTCTTCTGACCATTTGTATATTTTGTTCGTGTCCCTCTGCAAGGCCTCCACGTCATGTACATCGCTGATTTTTCTGCTGATCTTTGTATCGTCTGCAAAGGATGTTACTATACTATTGCTGTTTACTCCGCTGTCTATGTCTGTTAGCATGATAATGAACAGGAGTGGGGCCAGTACTGTCCCTTGTGGTACTGAGCTGCGTACTTCCGATTCTGATGATGATATACCTTGAATTTTGACGACCTGCAGACGATCACTAAGGAAGTTGTAGATCCATTTTCCCACTTTGCCTGTTATTCCCATGTCTTTAATTTTATGTGCTATTATACCATGGTCACATTTATCGAAAGCTTTAGCAAAATCTGTGTATATAACATCGTAGTTGTCATTGCCTTCCAATGCATCTAGGATATTGTTGTAGTGCTCTATTAGTTGTGATAGGCATGATCTACCTGATCGGAATCCATGCTGATTTTCGTTGAATCTTTCCCGTGTCTCCAGGAAATCATAAATTTTCTCTCTAACTATTCTTTCAAATACTTTGGTGAGGTGGGACGTCAATGACACTGGTCTATAGTTCTTTGCTTGAGATCTGTCCCCTCCTTTATATATAGGGACAATGTTTGCTCTTTTCAAGATGCTCGGTATTTCCCCAGTGTCTAGGGATCTTCTCCATATCCAGTATAAAGGTGTAGCTATTTCATTTTTACAGTTTTTAATCAATAATGCGTTCCAATTGTCCGGACCTGCAGCTGAATGTAGTTTCATTTGTTCTATAGCTCTCGCTACATCTTCTGGTGTAAACTCAAAGTCTGTTATATACTCTCCTTGCAATTCCTCTTCAAAGAATGCATTTATGTCAGGTATCGCTTTGTCACTTTTTGGGGTACTGAAAACTGATTCATATTGAGCTCTCAATGTATCAGATATTTCTTTTGGATCGTCGGTTAGTTCATTATTTCCCGTCCTTAAGGGCCCAATAGCGGCGCGCGTTTTTGTTTTCCTTTTTGCATAGCTATAGAAGTATTTTGGATTTTCCTTTATTGCTTCTACCGCCTTTTCCTCTTCCCTCTCTGTATGGTCCTTAATCAGGGCTTGTATTTCCCTATCGATACCCTCCAGTTTTTCTTTTATTATTTTCCTGCCATTATCTCCGCAGTTTCCTAACTTCGCCTCCACTCTCTTTCTTTTGCGGAATAGTCTTCTCTTTTGCCTTTCTAGCCAGCTCCTCTTTCCTTTTGGCTGTGATTTCGGAGCATATTTTTCTAAAATTCTCAGCGTTTTTTCCTCCAAGTTGTTAGCATTTCTTCAGTTGTTTTATTCTCGAAAATTGTTCTCCATTCTATTTGGGCCATGTGCGATCTGATTGCTTCCCAATTTATAGTCTTCGAGTTTAAGTTAAAGGCCCCGAATTTACTTCTTTCCACAATATGTGTATTGTCTTCTAATGCTGCCATCATATTTGTTGATATCTCGATTAAGTTGTGGTCTGAGATAATGGTTGGGGTTATTTTTATATCAGCAATCAAGTTCGTGTTATTCGTGAATACCAGATCCAGGCAGTTATTTTTTCTGGTATTTTCTGTTATCTCCTGTGTCAGCATAAACTCGTTTGTGAGAGCCATCAACATTTTTGCTTGTTCCTGATCTTCTCTTGTGCCCCCCTTGTCCTGGTGAATATATATATTCCTATTCACCTTTTTGTATTTTATAAATGGGAAGTTAAAGTCTCCGCAGATCATTATATTGGGGGATGGAGGGTTTATGGCCTTTATTAGCTTTCTAATGTCATCAATGGCCTCCGAGAATTTTTCGGTTGGGGTGCTTGGAGGTCTATAGATGACTATTACTATCAAGTTTAGTTTTTCTATTTTCACTGCTAGGAGTTCCACATAGCTGTTTGATTTACTTATTATCGTCTCTGTCATATGACCTTCCTGTACATATATAGCACAGCCACCTTTCCGTCTCGTCGTTCTATCCGCTCTTAGTAAGTTGAAGCCCTCTATATTTATCTCTTTCTTATCAATACAATGTTCGCAGTTTTCACAATTTCCTTGGCAATCTTTAAGATGAGTTTCTGTGAGGCATGCGATGTCCGCCCTTGTTTCGTCCATAAATCCTTTCAGGTACGAAACCTTATTGAGTGATTGGTTTGGTCTTATTCCTTGAATATTAGCCAGGACAATTTTTATGTTCTCTGTTTTTCGTTGCCCCTTGTGCATTTCAAGTTCGTTTTCCTTCGATATCGCTTGATTCGTTGCTCTATGATCCTCCGAAAGAGATCCGTTTCCTCCTACTTGTATTGGTAGCTTCTTGCCCGGTAGCGATTTGGCTCGGGGGTTTCCAGCTGTGTCAACTGCATGTGGATGACATTTAGCATTCGTAAGGTGTCTGAGATGTTGAAAAAATTTTCTTGTTCGCTTATTGTGTTCCTATTGTTGTTCCTATTGTTATTTTTATTCCTATTGTCATTTAAACTTTTTCCTTTGTTCGTTGAGTCCGTCGGGAGATGTTGATAGTAGCATTTATTCCCGAATTTGCAGGTTCCGTATTTTGCGTAAGTTCTGCAAATGTCCGGGTGGTAGAATTTACATCCGTCTCCAAATTTACAATGACCATTATTATAGAAGAAATTGCATATTGGGGGATGTTCATATATACATTGTCCTCTTTTAAATCTGCAATTTCTTTTATATAATACCTGCATATAATTCCTTCCCCATATTTACTCTTGGCTTTTGTTTTTTGCTCCTTATTGGGGGACAGTTTTACTTCGTTTACTTGACTGCCCTCTTGTCTTGTCCTATTTGTGCTATTTGTGCTAGTTGTGTTTGTGTCCTTCGTTGCCCTTATGCTGTGTGTTGTCTTTACACTCTTTGTCGCCTGTGTGTTTTCGGCCTCATTTTGTGACGGTATTTGAATTCTTTCTATTTCGCCTTTCTCCGTTTCTTCCGTTTTCCACTGTTCTTTGTTTCCACTTTCCTCTTTCATTCTCTTCTCGTAGTCTCTTTCTGCTTTAAATACCGTAAAAGAGTTTAATTCGGTCAAGCAGTTCTCGCAGAAAAATTTTATTCCATTAAACTGCTTTGCGTTCGTTATAAGGGAGATTTTTTCATCTCCCCATTCTAGGCATTTAAAATCAAAAAGTAGCTGACAAAAATCGCACCTGATCGCCTCTGTCTCAGCTGTTGCAGTTGTACAAATTCCACAGAGTTGCATGTATGCATTAATTTCCATGTTGGTGAAGTGACTCAAAAAGGGGGTATTATGGGAGGTATTGGTGGGGGATGACTCAAGCTGTGTGAGGGAAAGAATTTTCCGTTACTCCATGGTAGGAGATGTGGCACGCTGTATACTTCTCACTGATTGGTCCTCTCGACCGTGGCTGCGGGGGATAATGGGGGGATATTTGCGGGCACTTCAAAAAACAAAACTTTCCTCACAAAGAGACTCGGAAAATAAAAAAACAAATGCTGTATATATTAATTCACTTTGATTTTATGAACTTTTTTGGTATACGCCGCGATTTTTACTTTTTTAAAAAGAAATACCGCTATGCACTATCAATTAACTCACAATATCGGCACCGTTTAAAACTGATTAACTGCAGGATTTTTACTGTAATATCGCTTTTATTCGGACTTCGATAGAAACACGTGTATATATATATATATATATATATATATATATATATATATATATATATATATATATATATATATATTACATATACACACACACACATTTTTCAGCTGTTATGATACGGAAAAAGGGAGGACCTAAAATCCATGGAATATTATACCCCAAATGGACAGGAAATTCAGAGAAATTCTAAAGCAAAAGATTTAGGGGTTGTAATGACTAATGATGCGAAATTTGAAACACAAAATAAGATAGCAGTAAACAGAGCAAAGAGAATAACTGGGCAGATACTGAGAACCTTTGGACGAAGGGATAGGAATATAATGATTCCTCTACTGAAAACACTGATCATACCCAAATTGGAATACTGCTCGGTCATAACATGCCCATAAAAAAGAAGACATTAGACAGCTAGAAGGGATTCAGAGAAGCTTCACAGCCAAGATCAAGGGGTGCAAAGAATTAAATTACTCGGAAAGGTTATGCGAATTAAACCTATATTCACTGGAAAGTAGAAGACAGAGAGATACACCATTATTTACACTTGGAAAATAATGGAGAAACTAGTCCCTAATCTTACTCTGAACTCTGTAACTCCCCAAACAACAGTGGAAAGTAGAAAAGGAAGACTGTGTCGTGTTCCCAAATTAAAGGCTAGACAGGGAACTTCCTGAAAGAAAATAGTTTTGTTGTGAGAGGACAAGACTGTTTGATCAGCTGCCCAAAGACCTAAGAAACACGAGTGGTGTTGCGGTGGACATCTTCAAAAGAAGATTAGACGCCTGGGCGTACCTGGATATGTGAGGTGGAGAATACAAGAAACCAACTCACTACTTCACCAGTCCAACTCGAGAGGAGGGGCGACAAGCTTGACCTTCGTGAAATGAGGAATCATCGCACGGAACATTTTAAATGTTGAAAGGAAAGGTATCACTCAAAGTTAAAACATTTTTAGACACATTTTGTTCCTTTTTTTTAAATACATTCAGGGAAGCTACATCGTGGCCACCTTGCAACACTGCTTCCCGTAAAGCTGTAGACACCCCTCATTCACATAATCTTCGCCGTTACGATGGAGGTCAAAGAACCCAAAAGATTATTACAATGCTAAAAAAATTCCAGTCACCACTTTGAAAAACTAATTTTTGGGATGATGGAAATAGTGTGTGATATACAGGGTGATGCTCCTAAAAGGTGTTCCCAAAAATAATTTACTGATTTTGTGGGGGGGGGGGGACCTTTTCGGTTCACCCTGTATTTTTTATTTTTTACATGTTATTTAATATTTAATCATGTGGCCTTTAACTTCTAGTACAGCTCTATTTCAGTCTGGCATCGATTCTGAGAGTTTTATGCAGTAATCTTGTTATAGCTCTACACCAAATTTTCATGAGGGTTTGGTAAGTTTCGAGCTAAATACAGCATGTTTTGCGTACAATTTACTTCTAAACATTTTTTAAAGATTTAACACGGTGGATATAATGTTGAAATATTGAATAAAGCTTAAACTACAAAATTTAACAACGAGGTATCAGACATTTAATTCAAGGAATTTTGAATATGCTTAGATATAGTGGACCGGCCAAAATTAAAAAATTGACTTTGAACGGCGTTTTTTGTTAATAGCTGGCACCCATGCTAAATCAATGTACCTGAGAGTGAGGAATAAAATGCAGGTAGATGCCACTCTCGCTTTTAGCTTTGAAGGTCATTTTCGAGGTCAAACTGTGCAAAAAATGATATTTTCTAATTTTAATTTTAAAAAAATATTCTGAGCCAATTGGTTTGACCAAATGTCTTATTTTTCCACACTTAGTGATAAAGAAGTATGATGACACGCTTATTCCATCCGAATTACCAACTGAAGGTCAAATTCAAGTTAATCATGACCGAAATTGTGGTAAAAATTTGTGATTTTTATTAATTGGCGAAAAAACATTGAGCAAGTCTGTTGTCAAAACAATTTATTTTAACATGATTAGTGCCTAATAAGTTTCATGGCATGAATTAAGTACTCACAGTAACAGAATTATCAGAACTAAATCACAAAGCAGTAATATAGCCCATAACTATACCAGTTTACACACTAGTAACATCTACAAGTTCACGTTTCTGATGAACAGCACGAAATGCTGCACTGAGAGTCACAATTGTGTGAATTGCAATCACTTAAGAATAGAGTTATTAGTTCCTTACAGCACATTCCAGCTTCTCTTGATTTCAGCCCGGAAGAGAGACATAGATCTACTGTCCAGCTGAGTTACAGCAACCACTGTCGTCAAAACCACAAGCTGTCGTACACTTCATCCTTTCCGCAAGCAGTTGCATCTAGCTGTTTTGCCTTTTTCTTGGCAACCACAAGCAAAAGCTCCAGGCAGGCTTCAGGGATTGGAGGAAGTCTTGTCCAACTTGTAGAGGCTCCCATCTTCCAACTCCAGGCTGAAGTGTCCACGGATCTTCAACATCTACGTGCTCTTTGTCAGCCTGGAGCCATATTTTGGCCTGATAGTTTGCTCGCGTGGCGTGGAGTTCCAGGGCACCCTTTGTCGGTGGGAGCATTTCCAGAGTCTTCTTGGCCTTCTCAAAAAGATGAACTCTGGCGTCATCAACTGTGTGTTGTTCCGGGGTGCCATAAATGACACACAACCTTCTAAAACATCTGCGATATCCCCATCTCGACCAATGGCGTGCAGCAGGAGTGGGTGGTCACTGAACACCTTCCAACACTTCTTTTTTCCATGACAACTGAAGGACGAGACTGTGTCACACCCGGTCAAAAGCGTGAAAGCTGACCAGGTTGTCCCTGACTGGGGTCGACAAACTCTTGAATACATCGTGCACGGGGTAGCATTTCGGTTCTTGGCCGTTCCGCACAGCATCCACACTTCAGCGACCTTGGTGCAAAACGAAGTGAATCAGCAGCACAATACATCAGTATCTCTGCACACTACCAGTATCGTTCATAGCCCTGGGACGCTGCATCACACGAGTGAAGGGTGAGCCTCGTGTCCGCCTCTTCAATGGTGATATGCAGTGGAACATCATGTCGCCTGGTGACCGTACTTCAGTGGCTTCAGAGAAGCCACCCCCTGTCACCAGCTGACATCTTTCTTGAAGATCTCTGCCCTTCTCAGTGATGACGTTAGACAGAAAACAAAGCTAGGTCAGCCTTGTTTGTATTCAGGGCCATGAAGTTTTTCACACTTCAGGCAGTGGAACTTGTGTGCCATCAATGACTTTCCGAATCGGTTTCTTCTGCTTGCACGCTTTGTCCTGGTAACTGCTTTGATCGATCCTTTCCCTGCGTACTGATCAAAGATGACATCAACTCTTGTTGTGTGTTCATTGAAATAACTCGTCACGGCCTTGAAGAACACTTCAGCATAGTCGCCGAATGTCCGACAGCCGCCAGGCTTGCCAAGAGCTTGGATGAGTGCATGGCCATCTATCATCACAAGGTCTTCAGATCAGAGGTTCGAACCTCTGAGCTTATGGTCTGCTGAGCCATCAGGATGTTCATCAGCTCAGACTTCGATGTTGAATTCATCTCTCCTCCTGCCTTCGCCAGACTAAATGGGACTCGGGACAGTTCATGCTTCAAGACGTTGACGGTATGCTCATGACAGGGTCGTGTTTGGCACGCTGGATCAAGTCATCTGACTTCTCCATTGTCTCCACCCTGTGCAGTTTCTTTGTGGTCTTCGTTTGGCAAAACATGCAGAGGGTCCAGTCAATCACTGGTGTTGAACGTCTACGCTTTGGGGGAAAAGCCTGAGAGCTTGCACTTTTTGTGGTCGCCGATGCACCCATGGTCTGCTGCTGACTTCGCAGCCTTTTGAGTTTGCCTTCAGAGGTGAATAAAGAGTAGCATGATTTATTCCACTTGAGTTCCAATGCATTGAAATCATCCTTGGAATGACTTTCCAGTCTTTGTAAAACATCAAGATAGTAGGTATCTCCCAGGTTCTTTCTTTCATCGCCCACAGTCATAGTTCTTGCTTTTCCTTCTGCTGATGCTGTGCGCAGGTTACCAGCGCTGCTTTGGCAGAAGAAGCAACAATCCTCACTGACATCCTGACGTTTCCTCTTGCGCTTGATGACAGCTACAGGGTCCATTGCTGATGAGCTCCCTATCTGCAAAGACAAGTGGGAATGGCAGTATGTAGTAGCCACAGATATATTGAAACAATTCGAAGCATACCTATCCTTTAGCAGTATTATTATTATTATTTTACCAGCTGGCACTGTCTGCACTCTTTTAATTGCATATACCAAATCAATGTCTGACCAGCCAGTGCAATGAAAATATTCAACATGTGAAAGTATGCTATTACTTGTACCATGGTAGTAGTAGGCACATGCGCACCTCACCCAGCATGCTAAATGTAGTTTTAATGGAAATAAAGACATCCAGAGTCATAGTTACATTCAATTATTAACCATAAAATCACAAAAATATGCTTTATGTTTCTAATGATACACCTTTAAACACGTTGTTACATAGAGCCACCACTGAAATGCAAAAATTCGGAATTTTTCAGAATTTGACTTTTGTAACCTTGTATGGGACCTTCAAACCCAAAACTGAAAGTGGCAACCACCTACATCTTGTTTGGCATCCTCAATACTACTTATCTAAGGTGGGTGCCTGCTATTAACAAAAAACGCCGTTAAGTTTTTTCTAGGCGAATTTTCAATTTTTGGCCGGCCCACTAATATATTAACCATGGAATGCATAGTGGGGTCCAATTTGATCCCAGACGTACGATGATTTGATTCACCTATGCAGTCTAAGGTTAATACAAAATTCTTAAAAGTAACCAGATTCACTTTGTATTTATCTCTTTGTATTTAATCTGCCCGACTCTATTAGGCTACTATATATATATATATATATATATATATATATATATATATATATATATATACACAGTGTTGTGTATATAAACAGTGTGTGTGTGTGTATATATATATATACATATACATTATAACTGCAAACACGCAGTATAATTAACGTAAAGAACGACGCTTTGTATAGGAGACTTATCCGCGCAAGATGAGAGCGAAAGAACGAAACAATTGAAAAAATGAGGTACCCACCCGGGAATCGAACCCGGATCTTCCGATTGCCGGTCAGACATGATAACCACTACACCATAGGCCTCACCCAAACAAATGCTCGTAATCCCTCTACATACGCGCAGAAACCAATGCCCCAAAGGGGCACCTCCCGCATGCCGTAACATTTATACATTATAACTGCAAACACGCAGTATAATTAACGTAAAGAACGACGCTTTGTATAGGAGACTTATCCGCGTAAGATGAGAGCGAAAGAACGAAACAATTGAAAAAATGAGGTACCCATCCGGGTTCGGGCAAGGTCAGGATGTTACTAGAGAGAGAGGGTTATTACTTTAGCACTCTTGGATGCAGAAATAGTTTACTCTTCGTATTCCCACAATCGAGGAGTACTGTGTGGGCTCGTGCTTTTCTTTTATCCCAATTATCAAAGTCCAAAGAGTAGAAAATAAACACAACGGCTTACACGATTTTTAATTTGAATATAGGCGAGATAAATATAATGGATTAGCATGAACCAAATGTTTCTTTTGTACAGACCAGATATTTAATAATAATAATAAAAATATAATAAAAGTTTCATAATGATAATATGTTACTTTTTCTTCATTGTAAGATATGAAATAAGTCAGAGACCCCTCTAAGACGCCCTCTTGTCCGTTCTGAGTCTCCAAGCTTATATGAATCAATTGCAAGCTACTGATCTTCTCTCTAAACCAGGGGTCACCAACCTTTTTTTTGTTCACCGCCCACTTTTACGATTTTTTGAAAATTAAAAAAGCTTATCGCCCACCTTAGATCAAAAAGAATAAATCAACATAATCGATAAAATAAATAATGAAATAAATGTTTAATTACCTTTAATGTGAGCCCACTAGTGGGCGCTACCACCCAGGTTGGTGACCCCTGCTCTAAACAGTCAGACTTTAAATTGATACCCCATGGATCTTCCAATTTTCAAAAGCAATTCCCGTTAACGGACCGAAACCCTTCGGCCCGGAGACCCTCTCCAGGGATCTGCCTTAAGGGCGCTGATCCCCTTCTTATATAGTCAAAGGAACGGAACCTGGCCACGCCATCACGCAAGCGGTTGACGTCACCTGAGAGCAATGTTTTCCCCAAGTGAAATCAAAGAAACCGTCTGCGTCACTGCGCGTGAGTTCCGTCGGAAGGAAACGAGTCATACATATCTTGGGAAATATTGAATGAATGAAATTTCATAAGCATAATAGTCATCAGGGCGCGGCTTTACTTCGATTATAAATTATAACATGTATAACATATATATATATATATATCGTAAAGAACGACGCTTGTATAGGAGATATTCCGCGCAAGACGAGAAAGAGAAAACAACAAATGAAAAAATGAAGTACCACCTGGGAATCGAACCCGGGATCTTCCGATTGCCGTCAGACGCGATAACCACTACACCATGGACTTCACTCTTCCAAATGCCGTAATACCTCTACATACTCGCAGAAACCAATGCCCCAAGGGGGCACCTCCCGCATGCCGTAACATTATATACATTCAACTGCAAAGAACACGCAGTATAAATAACGTAAAGAACGACGCTTGTATAGGAGATATTCCGCGCAAGACGAGAAAGAGAAAACAACAATGAAAAAATGAAGTACCACCTGGGTTCGATTCCCAGGTGGTACTTCATTTTTTCATTTGTTGTTTTCTCTTTCTCGTCTTGCGCGGAATATCTCCTATACAAGCGTCGTTCTTTACGTTATTTATACTGCGTGTTCTTTGCAGTTGAATGTATATATATATATATATATATATATATAAAGTGAACAATGCTTTGTAATACTAGATAAATAATTACTGTATAATATAAGCTATAATGAACCTGCTTTAAATTAATTTCTAAAAAGCATTTATATTCGCTCATCTTCTTGTAAACTAAATAGCTGAGCTGATACAAGTACACAAGGCTGGCGTATATGGAGATATAGAAATATGGTGGTGAGGAAAAGTGACACTGTTGAGGAAAGGCCTACGCAGGCCTTTCCCTCACCGATGTAACTCACTTCTATATTAGCCATTGCGTTATTCTACCTGCAACAAACAAAAATAGTCCCAAAACAAGACATCAATTTGAACATTTGTTTTAGTTCAAATGTATTACTTTTGTAAATTTAAAATAAATTTTCCCGTGAAACCGGACTTAGGGGACATCCTGCATAAATTTCCAATTCCTGCATAAATTTTCAATGTATTTTCGTTCACAAACAAAATACAACACAGATTTTTAGTTTACGAAAAATTCATACGATGCAATGAATATTTAAAAATACTCTAAATATATTTTTTGATTCGGTTCAACTGAGTCGACTCAGGAGATTCATCGCATTCAGACTTAATCAGTTCATCCATACTCAGTTTAAGTTTTTATTTTGAAAGTAGACCGGTGGGGGGGGGGCCTTCCATTACGCATCTAAATATTTAAATTTATTCAATTAATTTCCCCCTGGGCGATGAAAGATTCTGCCCTAGTGAGTTTAAGAGTAAAATTACAAATTTTATCATGTTTTCACTGTATCACTGACTTCTTTATTTGATTATTTGTTATTCGAGTGTATGCCTAGCCTGTTCTAGTACTCAGTGAGGCTATAATGAAATTATATACTGAATTTAATTAAGAAGTGAAAGTGACACTTAGTACGTAATACTTAACACTTAGTACTGAAAGTAGTTTTATCTGTTAGCCTACACTTAGTTATGAGTAACATGTTCATCTTCGTCCACGTTACAACTTTGTTGTTCATCGTTCTCACTATCATAACCATCACCTTCGTGAACTTTGCCTGATAAGCACCAAAATGTCGTATCCTTCACAAGCAGGGGCGTAACTGGAGTAAAAAAGTTGGGGGGAGGGACGAACACAATCCTATTGTTAGAAACATTCATTATCTATGCTAGTAATTATAAAAGTTGTCTCCCCTAACTTCTATAATTACCCCGATAGATAATAAGTGCTTATAACAAGAAGATTGTGTTCATCCCCCTAAAAGTTTTTACTTCAGTTACGCCCCTGTTCATAAATAACAAGAATTACACAAAATATCTTCCAAGTAGAATGTAGATCATGATCAAACGGAATGAAGTTTAGAGTATTGTCGTTATGAACCAACCTGTCTCCGCCTGTCCAGAGAGAAATGAGATGTTACAGGAACAAACTCTTTACAAACTATTTCAATCTTCAAAAAGAATTTGATTACTTTCCTCGAGAAGAGACTGTAATTTGTATTGATGGAAATGCGATGAAACCGTATTATTTATATCTTCCAAAAATCCTTCAAAAAATATCGGTTTTATTTTATAAAATGAACACTGGGGTAATATACAGTATATAACTCAAATCATTTCAAAGAAGAATTCTGAGATAAAGATTGAAAATTTTGTTTTCCAAGTTCGAATTATTCATTGTTTCAGCAAAGGAAATACAAAGTACGTATATATATATATATATATACACACACACACACACATATATATATGTGTGTGTGTGTAAAAATGAACCATAAATAATTCCCATATTCCTATACTATTTTATTCTTCATGTAATTCTTGTATTCATTTATATAGTTCTTGTATCCATTTTAAAATTCATGTGTTATATGGTTCATGTATTTATATAATCCTGTATACTCGTATATATTTAACTTTATATAATGCCTATAATCAAATGTATGTACGTGTGTGCATTCATTTTTACATAAGGACCAAAATCGCCCAACGCGAGTTTGGATAAAATTTTTGATTTGCTTTCTACTTTGCCAAATAATTGGTGACTTGTCTTTTTAAAATCTCTTAATCATTTTTTTAGATTTCGCTTAATAATGAATCCTGCTTAAGCTTTGTAATGTTCATATTTTGTACACATTCTCTCTTCGTATAAAAGATGAAGTCACGTCTTGCCTAAGCATTTATTGTAAATCTTAAACCTTTAATTTTTACTCGTATGCATATTTTAGTGTAAAGATGCATAGTTCAATTTCCACTTTTAGTTAACTTGGCAGATCATGATAGCATCAGATCTGAAAATACGCGGTTTAAGATAAAAATATGGCTTCATCTTCAAATATCTTGTTTATTCGTTTAAACCTTACCACAGCTAAAAGATTTACTTTATTATCAAATATTGTGCAAAATAATGCAGCCTTTTCAACATTTAATAATAATGATGTTAGCAGTTTTGGGGTATATAAACCCAAATAAAATTTTCCATTATTATTCAGAAGCTAATTCAGAGGCTGAGCACTATGTACATTTTAGCAGTGAATTACAAGTAAAAGATAGTCTTTATCTTATCCTTCGAGCCTTGCTCTCTTCAGAAGAACTTAGTCATTAAACTTTCCGGATACGCTATAAGAAGAGTCCGGAATCTTCAGAGAATTTAGTAAGCCTCCCTGAATCCTCCGAGCCACTATAGAAGAACTCGGAGAGTAATATAAAAGAAAACTACTGCAAATAATACATCCGTTACTGCCACCTAACTAGAACCCCCGTCGACTTCGAACCAACCTAGGCCATAGACGGAGGGGGTTAACATATATATATATATATATATATATATATATATATATATATATATATATATATTAACGTAAAGAACGACGCTTTGTATAGGAGAATTATCCGCGCAAGATGAGAGCGAAAGAACGAAACAAATGAAAAAATGAGGTAACCACCCGGGAATCGAACCCGGGATCTTCCGATTGCCGGTCAGATATGATAACCATTACACCACGGGCCTCACTCAATCAAATGCGTAATTCCTCTACATGCGCGCAGAAACCAATGCCCCAAAGGGGCACCTCCCGCATGCCGTAACATTATATACATTATAACTGCAAACACGCAGTATAATTAACGTAAAGAACGACGCTTTGTATAGGAGAATTATCCGCGCAAGATGAGAGCGAAAGAACGAAACAAATGAGTGAGTGAGGCCCGTGGTGTAATGGTTATCATATCTGACCGGCAATCGGAAGATCCCGGGTTCGATTCCCGGGTGGTTACCTCATTTTTTTCATTTGTTTCGTTCTTTCGCTCTCATCTTGCGCGGATAATTCTCCTATACAAAGCGTCGTTCTTTACGTTAATTATACTGCGTGTTTGCAGTTATAATGTATATTATATATATATATATATATATATATATATTATATATATATATATATATATATATATAATATATTATATATACACACCACCCAGATCACTCAAGCAATCACATGCAGAAGGACCACACCACATCTCCAACATACACCTGAAACACCTCGGCCCCATAGCCATAGTTGTCCTCACAAAAATCTTTAACTTTTCCTGGCGACACAACAAAATACCCAGCATCTGGAAAGAAGCACACATAATTCCCATCCAAAGACATAACCCAAAATCCTTGAGAAACTGATCTATAACAGAATCAAACCACACATCCCACTCTCTAATACACACAGGGGCGTACCGAATGGTGGGGGCGACAGAGGCGGTCGCCCCCCCTTGGGCCTTTTACCGGTGTCTATTGATGTGCTTATCTCTATAACTATGTACTAAAGTTTGTACATACAGTTATAGAGATAAGCAGGTTTAGTTTTAGTTTGTATATTTTATAGTAAGAATACATTTTAAATTATTACGAATTTATTCTACAGGGTGGGCCGTAAGTTTCCATACATAGGAAAAATTAAACGTTTGATTTTATGTTTCAGATACTCTAAGAATATGCGTTTGACGTAAGATCTTGTTTACTGATGAAGCAAATTTTTACGTCAATGAAGAGGTTAATCGGCAAAACATACGTTATTGGAGTAATGCTAACCCTAACTGGCTGAGTCCGACGAAGATGCAAGGTGCCGGTAAAGTGATGGTGTGGGCCGGGATATGGGGTGACAGAATTATTGGACCAATTTTTGTCAGTGGAAATCTTAATGCCGAAAGGTATCTTAACATGTTGCAAGAAGAGATTTTCCCATCCCTGCTAAACGAGGAAGGTAACTTCCCAGTTTACTTCCAGCAAGATGGAGCTCCACCTCATTATGGTCTTCACGTGCGTCGGTATTTGGATCAGCAGTTTCCGGATGCTTGGATTGGTCGGCGTGGTCCTGTGGAGTGGCCTCCCAGATCCCCAGATCTCACCCCCTTGATTTCTATCTTTGGGGGCACTTGAAGGCCATGGTGTATCAGGAAAAGATACGAGACATAAACCATCTAAAGGAACGTATCACCAACGCCATTACAAGCATAACGTCAACTGTGCTAATGCGTGTTCATCAACAGTGGGGAACACGGATTGAAATGTGTTTTCAAACAATGGCAACCATGTAGAGCATATTATATAAATAGAAATGGTTGTCCATAACAAAATGTTTATTTTTCCTATGTATGGAAACTTACGGCCCACCCTGTATATGCATTAATATAAAATATTAATACTAAACCTGTCATCCCAGGCCAGTGTTGCCAGGTAAAAAAATTGAAAACCCGCCAAATCATGCTTAAAAACAGCCCCAAAACAGCCAAACCAAGCTTTCATACTATATATATATATATATATATATATTAGGGTGTGACCGTTGCCCTCCAAAAATCAAAAAATGGTCCTACAATGCTGTTCAAAGTTTTAGTGTTGTGTATTTATCTAGGAAACACCCCTGTAAATTTTCTTGGAGATCGGTGCATGTTTGAGCTAGCACCGTCGTACCAGCAAGTATTGCTATTTCAGCTTATGAACTTCATAAATAAGTGTGAAAATAGCACATTTTATCAGATTTTCATTTCCGGGTCTGGAACGCTGACCCACAAATTTTCCACGGATTATTTTATTGCATTTAATTTTAATGATGCTCGTTTCTTTTCCCTTGACAGTGATTTGATGTTGTGAATAGAGAATTTAATCATGGATACACGGCAAGATGATGAGTATGTCATAATGTTATTGGGCACCGTACCCCGAGAAGAAGAAAAGGAAATAAAGGGGCTGCAAACTGCCAACTAATAGGCAGGTCTTACTATGTCTGTTAGCAAACCTTCGGGATATGCATTGGGACCAGGCTTTATCTGCCACCATTGACAATGTGCTTTTGCATTACCAGAAGGCGAATGTCCCGACCATTACAGGCAGGAACAATATTGGCCGAGTGATTAAAACTTACTATGACAAAGACTACATGATGCTTATGAAAAAGAATGAGGATAGAAGACGGGCTGATGATCCTGGAATTATGAAGTTTAAATCAGAATTGAGCCTGACGATGAAATTTTTAAGAACACAGTGTTGAAAGACATGGCGGCTGCGAAAAAGGGGAAAACTCAGGCCGAACAAGATGCCATCGATACTGACATACTCTTTATGAAAAGCATGCTAAGTGACAGAGTAGCTACCTACTCTGGGGTAAACAAAGTACTCACAGAAAAGGTTCAGAAGCGACAGAAAAGGCAGTTGCGAGAAGAGAAGCGACAAGAGAGAGAGCAATGTGATCTTGCTGAGAATGTACAGGCTGATATTGATTCACCTATTAGCTCTGATGAGGACGATGACATTGATGAGGCCAGCACTGCTGAACCAAAGAGAAAACATCGGAGAACAGTGAAAGAGGGAGTTTCAATTTTTGTGCCCCATGATATTCTGAAGTCGGCAGAACTTGTTTCATGCAGTGTTCGAAACAACATCTCGCCGACCCAGCTGAGTGCAATTGTGTACTCCCTTGTATCTGCATGTGTGGAGATACATCAAAGCTGAGTCTAAATGCAAGGACGGCCCACCGATACCGAGCTTCCATCGTGTCAGAAATAAGTTTAAAAATCATGGATGAATGGCAACCATCAGACAAAGTACTGGTGCACTGGGATGGTAAACTTATGTTCACGCTGGATTCCAAAGGCACTGATGACCGCCTGCCCATTCTTGTGTCTGGTGTCAATGGCACAAAGCTTCTTGGAGTCCCACCTCTTCCGCATTTGACTCAAAAAGCTGGCCTGGTTCAAGGAGACTTGATATCAACAGCAACCAAACAACTTCTGGTCGATTGGGAGTGTGAACAGAATGTCGTTGGTATGGTTTTCGACACAACTTCATCCAATACAGGTAAACCTATTTCAAACATCAGCGTGAATTTATCACGACAATAATACCAAAATACAGTGAATGATTTAACAGAAATCTGCAAAAAGCACGTGCCTGAAATGGTGGCCTTAAACTACAATTACATTTTTTTTCAGGACAAAAAAACAGCTGCTTGCGTCTCCCTCCAAAAGGAATTAGAGCGTGCCGTATTCTGGTGCGCCTGTCGCAGGCATGTGGGCGAAGTCATCCTAGGTGTTTGCTGGGATTGCTTGAAAGTGGAGGGCTCTTTAAGTCCAAACATAATGGTTTTCCAGAGGTGAGTCATAAGCTTTACAAAATAACAAGGAATATTATTATCTAATGAACAAATTTAGTGGAATTTCTTTTATTAGACTTATAAGATATACTAACACCAAGCAAATGATCGATCATATCAATCTTAATACCCCTAAAACAATATTATAGATTAGTACGAAATACAATAATCCCAATAATTGCATTTCTAGGTTCAAGAACCATTTCTCTCAACTGGCGTACAATGAAAAAAAGAAATACTACTACCCCGCAATGCCTGGAGTGTTTGAGGAGCGCCAGCAGGAGATGGCTGACTTCTTCCGTGAATCTCTAGCCCAACCATTTACACGTGGCGACTACAAGGAGCTGGTAGAGCTTTGTCTGCTGCTTGTAACTAAAGGATCCGAGCCAGTGAACTTCACAATGGTCTACCCCGGCGCACTTCACAAAGCAAGGTGGATGGCTAAACTGCTCTATACCCTCAAGATTGTTCTTTTGTCAGGCCAGATCAAAGAGCAGTTTCCCAAAGCCGAGGTTGTGACTAAAAGTCAAATCAGCAAGTTAGAACGGTTTGCTGTGTTCACAGTCGCTGTTTATGTCCCATGGTGGATTGTTTGCCCCGTTCCAGCAAGTGCGCCACTGAATGACTTGAATTTGGTCGAAACCTTGGCTGAATTTGCCCCATATGACGCCACAATAGTTGACAAAGCACGTGTGGCACTCGGTAGACACACTTGGTACCTAACTGAGGAGTTGGCCCCACTGGCCTTGTTCTCGTCCCAAGTACAAGAAAGGACAAAAGAGGAGATGAGGAAGGCCCTTCTTTGCCATGAAGGCACTAAAGTTACTAAGAGAGTGGGGCTCAATCATGGGGGCTATGGAAAGCCATATCTTCCCCTGTCCCAGAAAGTGGCACTGCCCTGGTGGACCTAATTGGGCCTGACTCAAGCCGGTTCTTCACCATTTTAGGCATGCCCTATCAGTTTCTCCACAGTCCAGCCAGTGAATGGGCGGATCATGACGACTACCTGAACATGAAACGGGTTGTGGACAAGCTTCAGGTCGTCAATGAGGCTGCAGAGCGTGGTGTAAAACTTTGCCATGACTTTCTTAATGTTGCCAGGGATGAGGAGCGCTTTCAAGAAGTCCTTGAAGTAGTTGAAAATGACAGACTCCGCGTTCCTAATCAGCGCAAACGATCATCTGTTTCCGAACAGAAATCATGGTTTCTTGCTCTAGAGAAATAATACCTTGTGAATATATGATAAAACCCCTTAATGTACCATGAGAGAATAAGAATGATTAACTTTTTTGTTAGTGATAACAGCTTTTAATTAAGACAGGCAAATGATGTGTTAATATCCCTTATGATGGTTGTGTAATCTCATATATAGGCGCGTATGCCGTATAATCAAAATCGCTATTTTTAAAATTGCTGGTACTCACTCGAATATGCATGAATCTTCAAAAAATTGCACGTGGGTATTTTTTATGTCAATATGCAACACCAAAATTTTGAACAGCATTGTAGGACAAAGTTGGGGCAACTGTCACACCCTAATATATATATGATAGGATTAAACCTGCTTGGTATATATACATACTTTTGTTTTAGTTACTCACACGCTAAAAAATCTGCATGTATCGGTGACCGATACATGTAAATTTTTTAGTTTACTGTATTATATTTGTTGAATATTCAAACTTTCCGCTATTAGTCAAAAAGACGTTATGTGAATTAAAAAAACAGTCAAAAAATCGTCAACCCGCAACTGTAGATTTTTACCTGCCAATTAGCCTTAAAACCAGCCCAATTTGGCGAGAAAACCGCGGACTTGGCAACTGTGCCCCAGGCATCCTTAGGGCTGTTCACTGTGATTTTAGTTCTGTTTAGTTCTATGCTCTGTATTGGCGATTTGTAATTCTTGTGATTGTTATCAAGTGCTTCTGTGACCTGCGTTGTATACTCGTACATTGTGGAGTGAGCTGCTCTCATGGATCTTCATCATTATTTCAAAAGAAAAAATGAGAGTGATGCAAATATGAATGAAGCTAATCAAAGTAAATTTGCCAAATATAGACTTAATCAAATTGACAATTTTGAACAATCTTCTGTGGCAAATAGTACACAGACCAAGACTTCAAATTCTGATGTCCCAAGTGCATCTAGTAATTATGCAGCATCAGCAAGCAGTTCGTCAAACCTGAATATTGGCTCCAGTAAATGTTCATGCATATACATTAGGGTTATGACTTTTTAATTTTTTGTCATAAATATTGTTTCCTGTATCATCAATCGATGAATTTTGCTTGAAAACAATAAAAAAGGGCCTAATTCTTCAGAAAAAAAATGTCACCCCCGAAAGCAAATATAGTATATTAGTATATTCGAGACAGCTGCATTGCACCATTCTAGATTGGTTACCTAGTATTTTCTTGAATATTCCGGAATATACCAAAAAGCACTAAATACTCTGGAAAATCACTGGAACAGAGACCCATCTGCAATAGCTATACCAAGGAGTAACCAATGTGCGGAACGTGCCATTAAGGTGATGCAAGAACTTTACGTAAACTGTAAAAATAAAGACAACCTTAATCACAGGTTTATTTTGAGCAATAAGTAAAACAATTAAAACAATAATAGAGTAAATGTATAATATTGTATTTGTATAATTAATATGTATTGTATAGGTATAATGTTGTATAATATAATATATGTTTATGTATAATAATTGTGAAATAAACATGCAAATTTCTATTTATTATTTTATTAATTTTTTATTTTTTATTTTGGGGTGAAGTTTTTTCAAAATATATCGAAAAAGCTGTTATTTTCATTGTCAGGGGGCAAAAGTTCATCGATTTATGATACAGGACAGAGCTGGGCACTTGCGGTTTTTTTTGCGGTACTGCGGTACTGCGGTACTACTACCGCACTACCAAACCGGTACCGCAAACGCAGTACCGCAAAGGATCGCTGAAAGTACAGCAGTACCGCTACCGCATTCAAATTTCCCGCGGTACTTTCCGCGGTACCGACCAACACGGTAGTACCGCAGTACCGCAGTACCGCAAAAAAAACCGCAAGTGCCCAGCTCTGAATTATTACAGGAACATGAGGTTATAAAAAAGTCATAACCCTAATATACATACTCGTATGGTATATACACCTTTGTCTTAGTTATTCACACGCGCCTCCCCCCCCTTGACAAAATCCTGGGTACGCCGCTGAATACACAACATGGCTTCAGACCGAATCATTCCACCAGCACACTCCTCACCAACTTAACACAGCACATACTAGACGGCTTTAACCACCAAAGCCTCTCCTCACGAACCATACTTGCTGCAATTGACATAAACAATAGGGGGAGCGTTTTTACACTTTTTTCGTTTTTCGTTTTGTAATAGCGCGGAAAAGTGGCTCTTCCATATCAAAAGTGAGTGTGTAAAATCTCAGAGATCTGCAATAATATCTTCTGCCTCCGCACGCGCGTTGAAAATCCAAAAAATGCGCCAAAATAATCATTTTTACAATATTTTCTTATAGTTTTAATTTTCATCCTACCTTCTTGTAATAGCGAGGAAAAGCATCCTAAAGGTTTATTTTAGACTAGTTTTAAATATTTTTGTCCTGCGATAATTTCTGCCTTCGCAAACGTTCCAAAATACGGGAAAATTTACATAAATAGCGTATTTTATAATGACGCTATTATGGTCAATTTCGGCCCTACACCACAGTTTATTCGTTAATTATGTATTAAGTAATGCAATTAACAAGTCATTATATCATTCTTTAGTAATTTAAGAAGTTTATATATTTGAGCAATTAAATAATTTAGGTCCACCAATGCAGTTTACTTTGCATATGCTTGGTTTATTTTGGATGACTTATTATGTAATATGCATGCAGCTCCTCGATTATTTCGTTAATATTGAATGTACTATATTGACAAAATAACCCAGAACTCACCACGTGGAGGTGGCTACATTTCGAGTTCCTCCCTGCCCGACCCAACCACCCTACCGTTATCGGACTTAGGCTAGTTACACACTGTAGTCACTTTTTATTTCCATTCTTGGCATTTTCTTTCTGGATTCTAATCTTGCTCTGATAAATCCATCCCTTGCCTCTGAACCGCATACTGCAGCTGAAGCCTCTGTTACCAGCTTTATATGCCGTTCAACCTCTTGGATGTGGCAAGGAAAGCGTGGGATGAAATCAGGTACATCTCCTGATGAGATATAATTCAGGATGTCGGAGCGTGATAGAACTTTTGTCAGAGGAGGCTCTGACAGCTCACAAGTTTGCCAGTTAATCATGTTGTAGTACTCACTGCACTGAAAGTTCAACGTGGGCAATTTAAACACTCTCACTGCGGCTCACTCAGAATCTCTTGCTTTAAGGATTCTCCTCCATCCTAATTCTCTGATATGTTTTGCTTCATCGTGAATCATACTAAGGAGGACATTCTCAGGATGAGAAAAATAGGAATTTCTCTGAATAACACGATCAACTATTTCTATACAGCGGGCACTCAACGACCTCGAGCGTTGTATCATTTGATAAAGATTTTGGCTCCCTGTGTTGCTGAAGAATTTCTCTTGATTTGAAACCACAGTGGAATATAAACTTTCATAATATAATCCACTTAGGGTTGTCTAAAGGTTCTTCAATTGAAACGTAGAGACGAAGTATGCGGTTAGCAGTTGTCACCCATCTGGAGTGTGCCATTTTGCCCAGTTTCCTTTGAACTAGAGAGGGAGTACATTCACCTTTTGACACAGTATCATAGATTTCTGCCAAATATTTCTGATCTGTGCTCAGATCATCTCGGTCAACTACAATTTCTTCCGCTTCAACTGCTTCGAACTCAACAACAGGTCTCTTTTCACAATCAATTAACTCTTTTCCTATAGGCCCCGTAAAACTCTAAGGACCTGTTGTTTTACCATCAATGTCAGTCACTATTTGCCGCAAGGGAAGTTCATTAGTGCGAAGCAAGCAAATCAGCCACTGGAGTGCTATCTGAAAGTGCTCTTCAATACTTCTTATCACTCCTCCTTTTGGTCCTGTATTAACTGCTGTCCCGTCACATCCAATGGCTTTAACTTCTGAAGTATCAATCTCATTTGAGCGAAAAAAATCCAAAATTGCAGAAGATATACTCTGTGCTGAGCCAGAAGCGGGAGTTACATGCCCAATATAATGCGAGTTTGGTTCTTGAAGCAAAGTGTCATGTTCTTCTGTTATATTTTTTTGATAACCTTTACTGCCAACTTTTTCTTGCACTGCAGTTCTGTCCTTTCTTCCATCGAAATATAAATTATACTCTCCATAGTTTCTTCTTCGTAATCTCTCTTCTGAATGATAGATCTCACTCTTTTTCTAGCTCTCCTTACTTTGCATCTGTCTACGACTGAACTTAAATCTTTTTCGTTTATAATTCCCACGTCTTCAAGAACAGCCGAAGCAATTATAGCAGCAGACCTGTCTGACACACCAGGTCTGTCACAAGCTATAGCCAATGATGAGATTGTTCCATGATGAGATTGTTTCATCGATTTGATTCTCTGTGTCGGTTCATAATCAGAATCAGCTTCTGTTTCACTTGATGTCGATGACAGTGTTTCAGTTGCTTGTCCTTTACTGGTAGATGGTTTTGGTTCATACTGTTTCATTCTCTGTTGTCTTTTAGCAATAGTTGCTAGATCTTTACGAGTTTGTGAAACATCAAGAGAGCCTATTGCCAATTTTCTTGTTGTTCTCTGATCTTTAAGGAAGTCTTGTTCAATTGCTGGAACCTTGAGATGGTTTTCACACGAACACTTATCAAAATTTTCACATTTGCAAGCACTGATGTCAAATAATTTGTTTTCTGCCTCATTTTGAAATGTTTGTAATTTAATTTTGAATGAGTCACTATCTTGTTTCCTTTTTATTGACTTTAGAAGGTTTTGACATTTTTCATGCTAATTTTTAATCATTTGAACGACACGGTTATGAGAAACAGTAGGAATAGAGGCTGTTTTCCACAAATCTTCGAGAGTTTTTGAGAGAACACCCGAAATTTCTGCAACTGTAGGCTCTTTTTTCGATGTCTTCAGATTCAACCTTATTTGATGAAAAATTTCATGACGTCCTTATAGGTTGGAAGGCACCTCTTGTCTAGATCAGCTGGATCCCCAAATATAGGGCAACTTGAAGAAGTTCTTGTTGCTTGAGCTGGTACTGACATTGTGAAAAACACAGTAATTAATATAAAAATTAAGAAATTACTCCTAAAACGTAAAATATTCTTGCATTCTGCAGAAGTTTTGTATATTACACCAACGTATTATTATGCACTAAAATATGCAGTATATGTCCACATATGCGTGTTGTCGTGTTTCAAAGATGTATTAACAGCAAGAGCAACACAATCCACATCATATCTGAAACGTAGCTAGCACAACACTGCGGGGAAGTGAGAGCAAGAAGGCCTGGTAGAGTGTTGTGAGTCATGACTCATCAGTCATCACTCACTGACTCATTGCCGTATATGGCAATGACGAGCAACACACCGAACCAGGCTGTGGGGGAGCTTCTAGAACGATGTGGGAGTACTACATGACGTACAAAGTGAATTTACTAACGTGTACGCTGAATATGCAAAATATGTGATTTATGCTGATTTTTCCATATTTTGGAACGTTTGCGGTGGCAGAAGATATTATCGCAGGAAAAAAAATATTTAAAACTAGTCTAAAATAAACCTTTAGGATGCTTTTCCTCGCTATTACAAGAAGGTAGGATGAAAATTAAAACTATAAGAAAATATTGAAAAAAATGCGTATTTTGGCGTATTTTTTGGATTTTCAACGCGCGTGCAGAGGCAGAAGATATTACTGCAGATCTCTGAGATTTTACACACTCACTTTTGACGTGGAAGAACCACTTTTCCACCCTATTACAAAACGAAAATCGAAAAAAGTGTAAAAACGCTCCGCCCTAATAAACAAGGCCTTTGACACTGTCTCCCCTCACATATTAGCCAAAAAGATACTAGACACACACAAGCACAATAACGACAAGAAATGGCTAACAAACTTCATAGCAGGAAGACAAGCAAAATTCATACACAAAAGTCACAAATCCAGGACACTTGCTCTCTTTAATGGCGTCCCGCAAGGTGCCATCCTCTTCCTCACACTTTTCAACTTGTTTATGCATGATCTACCCCCCCTCCCCCGATCTAAACATCCATGTTCAGTCATATGCAGATGACCTAACCACCACGGCGCAACACCCTAAATACACAACAGCAGCTCGTAACATGCAGTCATACCTCAACCAATTAGAACACTGGCTAACAACAAAACAGGATGTCAGCATCACCCCAAAAATCCACAGTCACACTCTTCATACTGGATAAACACGAAACAAACAAGCACCCAGCAATCACCATCGCAGGTCAACCCTTTCCCCCGAACAAAACACCTACCATTCTTAGAGTCACATACGACACACGCATAACATTCTCTCCCCACATCACCAAAATCAACACAAAAGCAGCAAACTCAACGTACTGAGAACACACACAGGCACAACTTTCAGCCAACAAAAAGAAACCCTAACAACTCTCTATAAACAATTCATTCGTACAACAATGAACTACGATTCAACTGCATAGTTTCCGCCAACATCCGACACTAACCTCAAAAAACTCCAAACTACCTGAAACAAAGCACTCAGAATCATCACAAGCTGTACCCGCACCACGAACATAGACCATCTCCACACAGAAACAAAAATTCTGTCCGTCAACTATCATCTAAACATGATAGGAACACAGTTCTATGCAAAATTAATTTCACTTTCACACACATGCCAACACATAACCACATAACAGAACTAGAACCCCCAGCTAGAAACAAGAAACGCACTCCGGCCTCGCACTACTCACAGCAATACAACCAGCTGTGGTTGTATGCACACTCTATATATATATATATATACCGGGTGTCCGAGAATTATCTGTACAATTTTTGGCTGTTATTAAAAGTCAACCATGAAGTGTAGAAATTCCAGTTGTCCCATTTTACAGAGAATCTCATTAAGTTTTTTCTGATACCGCATTTTGACAAGTTTTTTAGAAATGTACGCGGGTGACAGACATTGATGATTCAAAAGCAAGAATCACAGCTGCTATTGAGCGAATTGATGTGGATATGCTGCAGCGTACATGGCAACATTTGGAGTATCGATTGGATGTTTTGCGAATCACTAATGGTGCACATATCGAATGTTTGTAACAACGTTACTTTAATAAAAGAAACTTTTGAAAATACAGATTCTAAATAATCTTGTTTAAGAATTTTACGTGTGTAATCAAGAATTTTATTAAAAGGTGAAATTGTACAGATAATGTTCGGACACACTGGAATTTCTAAAAAACTTGTCAGAACTTGGTATCAGAAAAAACTTAATGAGATTCTCTGTAAAATTGGACAACACTGGAATTTCTACACTTCATGGTTGACTTTTAATAACAGCCAAAAATTGTACAGATAATTCTCGGACACCCGGTATATATATATATATATATATATATATATATATATATATATATATAGATAGAGAGAGAGAGAGAGAGAGAGAGAGAGAGAGAGAGAGAGAGAGATTTTGTAAAATGTAATTATTTTTATTAGTATTTTTTATAATTTTGTCAGTGATTTAAAAATATTATAAAAGTTGAGTATGAGTTTCGTCATTGACACGTGAACTAAATATATAACCATTATTTGTACTGTAATCATAAATTGAAAACAATTCAAACGGAATAACAGCTTTCGTGAGATTTTTCCAAGAGGCCTATAACAGAAGAGGAAGAGGACCATAAACGAGAAAGTTGAGATTTCGCAGACGAAATTCGAGAAGCAGAAAGGAAATAGACGAAAGAAAAAAGAAGCTTCATATTAAAAAAAATGTGTGAGTTGGTGTAAATCCAGAAAGTTGAATAGAGTTGGATTAAGTTTAATGGAATGCGCCGCGTATCACCTCTGCGATTGCAAAACTGCAGTAGACCAGACCATGGGCTAAAATGCATTCTGTGCAATACATTTAAACATTACGAACGCATAAACTAAGATGAAAAGGACGGGAAAATGATGAATAGAATAAACAACAAAATCATAGGCTTTTAGTACAAACGGGAATGGAGAATGTTGAAATGGAAGAATCAATTGCAACAGTTTCACAGATAGAAAACCAGGAAATGTCAGAAAACGCCGACGCAAACGAAAATAGGATTCAGGACACCAAGGGAAACACAGTACAGGGAGGTGTAGAAGTGGCCTTAGACGGAGAAATACCCCCTGTACAAATAGACACACCATGAATACAAATGAAAACACACCAAAGATTAAAAAAAGCCCACTAATTAGGGAAGAAGTTGTGATAGAACAGAGGAAAGAAATTGAATCCCATAGTACTCGTAATGAATTTAAACGACGGACCATATGCGAATACTACAAAACAGGTTCGTGCAAATATGGCTCAAACTGCATGTATAATCACCCCAATAAAGCAATAAAGTGTTTTTACATGATGAGGAATGGAAGTTGCAGGTACGGAACAAACTGCTGCTATTTCCACCCTTCTATGCGCAGACAGTGAATTAAAGAGGAAAAATACCTAAATATGGCTTGTCTGTATTTTCACATTAAGGGTATTCAAATAAGAGAAAGAGAAAGAACAGCTCACATCCTAAACAGAAGTAATAACAGTGTCAATGAAGTACATTTTTTAGAGGGAATGAGAATGATAAAAGCACAACTGTCCCTGCTTATGAGAAAAGGCAGAACTTCGCAGATATATGCGCCAGAGCATTACATACATCACCCCCCTATTGAACACCACCCACAACATCCACAATGATATCAAGGGCCGAAGCCCCAGTACTCCCAAATGCAGCAGCCCAACAAATAGCACCAAACAGGAACTGACAATATCGACCAGGAAACAACCATTATCTAGGAAAACCTAGCACCAAGATTTTTAATCCTATAAATTTATTATACACAAACATAAAAGGCCTGTATACTAACCATGTAGTCTGAAGATTACAATATTTGCAAAATTTAGCTCTGGAAACCAACACACATATCATATACCAAACGGAAACACATTTGCATAAATGTGAAAAAGGCTGTGAAAACTGCATCGAGGATACTGAACTAGCAATTCTGTACTACAAAATATACAGAGCAGATAGAGTTGCTAGACGAGGAGGAGGGTGTTGCAGCTACGTGAAAAACACATACACATGTAAGCAGTGGCAGATTATCACTGAGGCTATTGAGGCTGAAGCCTCAGGCTCCCATGCTTGAGGCCCCCCCCCCCCAATCAACTGAGTTTCGATGATATAATTCGAGATTTCGCAAACTTCTTTGATTAAATATGACAGAGTACACAAACTGACAAATTCCCTGTTTATTTTGTATAGGCCCTAAAGTAAAGTTTCTTTAATGCTGTTTGGTTTTGGCAAACGGCAAAATACAGTGTTACGGTTCTTTTAAGTTTGTACAATCCAGACCAACATGGCTTCAGGGCTGGAAGATCATGCCCATCACAGCCATTAGATTATCAGGAGAAAATTTTGGAAATATTGTGTCGAGGACGAAACATAGATGTAATATGTACTTACTTTGCTAAAGCCTTCGATAAATGTGACCATGGAATTATAGTACACAAATTTAAGAATACAGGAATCCAGCTGGAAAGATGGCTATTTAATTTTCTGGCTCAAAGAAAACAAAGAGTGGTAGTAAATGGAGTTAAATATGAAGTTTCAGAAGTTATGAGCTCTGTCCCACAAGGTACAGTATTAACTCCCTTGTTGTTCATAATAATGATTGCAGACATTGATGCAAATGTTTTGCAGATGACACAAAGATATGCAAGGAAATATTGAACGAAGATGACATAGAAAAATTACAAAATGACCTTGAAACATTATTCCAGTGGACAGAAGACAAAAATATGAAGTTTAACGAAGAACATTTCCAGCCTCCAAAATACGGTAATAACTAGGTGCAACAAAATAAATGGTACAAAACTCTGCAAGCCAGACAGATAACACCAAACCCACAAGTCAGGGATCTTGGGGTAATAATGTTGTCGGATGCAGAATTCAGAGAGCACTGTAATATTAAAATTACAACAACTAGAAAAATAATGGGAATCATCTAAGGGAGCTTCCACAGCAGAAAGGCAAACATCATGTTCAGATTATGGAAGAGTCTAGTCCTACTAATAATTGAGTATTGCTCAGTACTCACAAGCCCATAGAGAAAACGAAACATTGTAAACACAGAAGCCATACAAAGGACTTTTTACGTCTAAGATAGCGGAAACGAAAGGTAAAGACAACTGGTCTCGACTACAATTCCTGAAGCTCTACTCTGTGGAAAGATGGCGTGAGCGGTACACAATAATATACATATGGAAAATACTCGAGAGTTTTGTCCTTAACCTCAGAAACGAAATAGAAACACACTGGAATGAGAAAAGAGTCAGATTTTTTACTGTCTCAGCCGCAGTGGGACAGGGGGCCATGTAAAGAAGGATGGAAAATACCCTGAGAATCCGAGGTCCAAAATATTTTAAAGTCCTGCCCAAAAAATTGAAGAACCTCCAGCATACCAACTTGAATAATTTCAGCTGGACAAGTTCCTGTGCAAAGTCCCTTACCAGCAAATGAGGCGGGATGCTGCAGAGGGGTCGCCGCAGGTCGATCCTGAACCTTCGTTCAAACCCTTATAAAGTATCATAAACTAAGTATCTTTTCGTTGCGGAAACAATACTTTTTGTTAAAAAAACGTTTAATTAAATTAGAATTTCCTTTTGTAACACACTATTCGAGCTAATCTATCATACATATAGCAAAAGATTTTCCAGATAAAGACAGTAATTTTATGAAAATGAAGATCACTCTCATATGTTTGCTGTGCAGTAAATAAGATAAGGCAAAGATGAATGCGGAGACAGTCTTGATTTTGGTTGGCAGAGAAAGACGTTGCAAAGAATATGCAAATGAAAATGCCGTAAGGATGCCAAATCGTATATTTCTTTTGTATTCCGCACAATTTGAATGTAAACTTTAACAATGGTGTGTGATGACACCGATCTGTGTGAATAAGAAAGAACAAATGCAAAACAAGTGAAACAAGAATGCGTAAGAAGAAACATAAAGCCATCCTTTTGACTAATGGAACAATAAAATATGCGCATGAATATATTCTCTACCGCATTCAAAAACAGAGTACAGTAAATGTTTTTGACTTTACGTACGCCTAAACAGATGACGTCCTGTCTTTAAGGTTGTACAGATAATGCGTTTTGTAAAAGTAATTTATACGCATACATTAAACAATTACTGTTTCCAAATATAAGAAATTATCCGACTCATTCAGGAACACGAATAAGCAAACAAGTAATGTAATGTTCAGTCATACTCCAACAACTGTTTTATTCATCCAACCTTATCCTCATCAATTACAATCAAGTTTTCATTAGATAGAAACGGGATTTCCAAAACTGTTCGTAATTGTGAAAAGGGTAAACTAAAACATTTAACATTTTCCTTGTATATATCGTGTAATGCAAATCACTTCGTTACGGTTCTTGCCATCACGCACCACCAATTTTCAGTGAAGATAAATGCTCAACGGGAGAAGGGAGACTGATGAAGAATCGTCTTAAAGTTGACGTTAGTTTATTTCTGTTTCGTTCGTTTTGAAACGTTCCTGTTATTAACAAATGTTAACTGCTTTCTCATCACTTTTATGAAAGTGTCAATCTGGGACGATAAATAGTGCCACCAAATAAAATTTTATGTTTATCGTTGAAATATATATATATATTATATATCTATGTATATACATATTTTTTTTTTATATATGTTCTGATATTTTGCACGGTAAATATCGTAATGAATTCGAAAATCGAACTACAATTTCTCAAACTTAATGTATCGCAGGCTGAATTTTTGCGATAAAAGACCTCTTCTCAATTTTCGACTCTATGTGTATATATATATATATATATATATATAATATATATATAATATTGGCGAACCCTCAGTAATATAATCGTAGATTTCCCCAAATGACGTTCATAAAAACAATATCCTTTTAGCTACCCCAACTAATGTTAACCCTTTCACCCGATTTGTTTATAAAAGAGCGTGTAACTTGAGGAGAGTAGAGAGTAGGGAATTCAGGAACGTTAGTGGTAAAACTTTTCTTTTTTTTTGCCAGTGTTGGTGAAGCTTGTCAGTTTCGTGCTCCTTATTTAAATTAACATTGTCTAAAGTCTGTTAACCATTGTGTTACTGCTCGAACAAAATTGTGACCGTGCCAAGATTACAGTTACAATCTCATCAGGTAATCTACATACTGAATTAATAATATTACATAAAAAGTATATATTCAAATTTTTCTAGCGACATCCGCCAGTACCTTCATAGTCCTACAAGGCCACAAGCTCTACCAGCGACCCTGAAATAACAAATATACGAACGAACAACGACTAAATTTTAACTTCATGTGTAAATAAAAACTTAATGTAAGACAAGAACGTTATCTAAAAATCGAGTCAAATTCGCTCATTAAGACTTCCAAAAACTAACAACAAATATCTAAATTTCAAGTAAATAAACTTTACAAAAATTATAAAAAGAGGAAACAAAAATCATCAACAACAACAGGCATCGCCCATTCACTCATTTCCAGGAGTCTCCATGAGGGAATGAGAAAAAGGCATTTCTTCTCCCTTCACATCAAGCATTGCTTCCCCCGCCTCCGGAGAGATCTCCCTCCTTCAAAGGATCGAGGACTTCAAAGCGAATAAAAGGCGGGGATGCCAGGCGTTTAATAAACAATTAGCTCTATATATTAGAGTTGCACCGATACCGATACCGATACCGATACTACAAAAAAGTGCCAGTGCCGATACCGATACCGATACCGATACCGATACTTTTTAATTAATTAATAGTTTTAAAATTGATTATTAATAAAAGTTCAAGTAAATGATATAATATCTCAATTAACTTAAAATGCCTTTCCCAATCCCAACTTTAGTTCCATTTAATTTCATAATAATATAATATATTATAATATATAGCTAGAGCCTGTAATTTAATTATGTTTAAATTAAATTAAGAAAAAGAAAATATATATATATATATATCTTATTATATAAAGTTCTAAACGAATGCATATAATGGTAGTGTATATCAATAACTTTACACACGAGATTCAAGCATCAAGCAACTGAATGGTTTATTATGATTATGCATGCCGCGTGGTGCCAACTATGAACAACTTTACAAAACTTTCATTTTACTGAAAACTATTACTGTAATTTGAAATTGTATATTTATGATACTGTATTACTGTATTGAATATTTGTAATCTTGTATAGGGGCCTATAGTTACATTTTATGATTTTTTTTTTGTTAGTAAATGTAAACATTGCTAATTTGATAAAATATATATTAAACAACTAAATAAGATATTACTGTATAATAATAAAAAATTTAATAATATATAAATAAGATAATTTCTTCAAAAACAGTAATTCAAAGTATCGGTATCGGTATCGGTTTTCAGGACAGTATCGGCCGATACCGATACTTTGTGAAAAGTGGCCGATACGGCCGATACCGATACCGATACATCGGTGCAACTCTACTATATATAAGAATTGTACCTATCTTTATCCTAAATTGCATGGCAGGAAAGGATGAAAGAATAAACAAATTAGAAGAAGAAAACAAAGAAACTAAAACTGTTAAACGCTCTTAATGAGAGAGTATGCACGAGAAAAGATCGACTACAAAAACCAAGCAATAGAAAATGAGAGCAACCTCAGTAGGGACCCTTACAAAACTATACTTTTATCGGTAGACCTGGAGTCCCTCAAGGCTCCTAAGTGAAAACCCACTGAAATTGTCAGAAAACGCCATCAAAGAAAACTCCTTATAAACATTCCTGAAAATGTCATTACGGAACTACATCGATTCGGTAAAAAATAATAATGACACTGACAAAAGAATCATAAAATTGAAATTAAGCAACGGCTGTGGAAATTAGAATAAGAAGTGCAGTTATAAATATCAAACCTAATATATATATATATATATATATATATATATATATACATTATACAGGGTGTTTGAAAACTTTCTGTACAAATTGTAATGGGGGATAGGCAACACCAAGACAAACCCTTTTTCGTCTATAAGTGTATGTCCGCTGACGTCACCATTCGGCGCGAGAGGGCGCCGCTGCAATTGGCTAAAAGGTGAAGTGGGCTAGACTCGCGCTTGCCGCGGGCATTCTTAAATCGGACGTAGTACGCGTAACATGGAGCGCTTCACGACTGCTGAGATGGCTGACATGCATATGGCGTATGGGGCTGCCAATGGACACGGAAACGGAAGAGCTGCTGTGAGGTTGTACCGACAGCGCTTCCCAAACAGACGTGTGCCAAACCACCAAACGTTTGCGCATTTGCTTCGGCGACTGCGAGAAACTGGAACATTCCATGCAAACATGCATGACACTGGTCGGGAGAGAAACGTGCGCACTCCTGACATGGAAGAAGAAATCCTACGGCGATTTGAGGACAATCCAAGCGCAAGCACGCGAGGTGTTGCACGTATCCTCGGTGTGAACCACGACCTGGTCTGGAGAGTGTTGCACGAGCAGCAGTTACATCCGTTTCATCATCAGAGAGTCCAGGCATTACAACCTCGGGATTACCCTCTTCGTGTGGAATTCGCACGCTGGTTTCTGCAGCAGACAGCGGTGCAGTCTAATTTTCCGGCTTATGTGCTGTTCTCAGATGAGGCCTGTTTCACACGTGAGGGTGTGTTTAACATGCACAATTCTCACGTGTGGGCGCACGCAAATCCACATGCTACACGGGTTTCCCTTTAATTCTCTCCTTCTCTCTCAGAACGGTACCAGATGAGTCGGGTGTACCCAGCTATGTGCGTTGCTAGAACACAATCAAAAGCACACTTAAAGATGACGTCGTTTACTGCATTATCATTGGAAATAGCTTATAAGTATTAAAACTTCCGCACTTCATTCACCATGTAATAATAATAATAAACCGAATATATATATATATATATATATATATATATTATATATATATATATACCCCAGAGCATACCATATGTACAGGGTGGGGCACTGGAATCAAGTGTTTTTGAATAGCTAGTAATCGGCCATTAGGAATGGGAGGGGCGTGCGGTAGGTAGCATTCCATTCCTGGGTTCATAGCATTTAACTTTAACTAACACTCACCTTTATCTTTCAGGTGCCATCATGGAGCAGTGGACGTTAGAACACCGCATGTTCGCGTATGATCATTTTGTTAGGAGTGGCGAGTCAGTGACAGCAGTTCAGCGTGCGTTTCGCCGCAGATTCAACATTCATCGAAATGACTCTGTTCCCGCTCGTGACACAATCTTACGTTGGGTTAACAATCTTCGAACAGGAGGCTCAATAATGAAAACAAAACCGAAGGGGCCGCAACGCACTGTGCGTACTCCAGAGAACGTTGAAAGGGTCAGACAAGCGATGTTGCAAAGCCCAGGCCGCTCTGCTCGAGACATTCAGCTGCACTCGGAATCAGCAATCGTACTGTTAGACGGATTTTGCATGAAGAATTACATTTTCACCATACAAGTTAGCGATGGTGCAGGAATTGAATGTAAACGATTGCCCCCAACGACTGAATTTTGCACAGGAATGCTTGCACTTTGAGCAGAATGAAAACATGATGGTGGTAATGAGTGATGAAGCCCATTTCCACCTTAATGGGGCCGTCAACAATCAAAACTGTCGGTATTGGGCTGCTGAAAATCCGCGACAACTCCATGAAAAACCGCTGCATAGCCCTAAGGTTACAGTTTGGTGCGCGGTGGGAAAGTTTGGCGTCATCGGTCCCTATTTCTTCTAACAAAATGGGGTTACCGTTACCATAACATCTGGGCGTTACATTGAGATGGTGAACACCTTTTTCATCCCTGAGTTACGAAGAAGGCGTATTGCTCGTCGACATTTGTGGTTTCAGCAAGATGGGGCCACGCCACACACCGCCAGAGCGTCAATGGCTGTTCTTCGCCCCCTGTTTCCCAACCATCTCATTTCGAGATTTGGTGACATTGCATGGCCCCCTCGGTCCCCTGACTTGTCCACATGTGACTTCTTTCTATGGGGGTACCTCAAGTCACGTGTCTACGAGGACAAGCCCCGTACATTAGATGCATTGAAGGAAGCGATCCGTCAACAAATCATCCAAATCAACAGAGACCTGCTGGGAAGAGTGGAGGCCAATTTTCGTAAACGCCTTCAACAATGCGTCGACGGCCAAGGACATCATATGCCAGATATAATTTTCGGTACATGATTATTATGACATGAAATGCTATGTTCTTACGAATGTTGTTCTACCAATATATTTTCTTTACAAAAATAAATATCATTTTCCTGATTATTCCAAAAACACTTGGTTCCCGTGCCCCACCCTGTACTAGCTTAATTAGAATTATCTCGAACCAGAGCCCTGTTTTCTTTTGGGGTATTGTTGTGTATTAGAACAAGGACCCAACCTTAATTGTGCCAGACCAATCCGTCTTACTCCTTTGTTTATGTCCCTCCTTTAGACCTATCATATACTCAGTTTTCCACTGTTTAATGAAATGAACTTTAACTTTAGTTAAGTGTTGTAACTTAGTCTGGAGTTCAACATGTTGAGTCCAGTTTCGGTTTTCAGAAGAATTTATATGTATCGCATTTTGTTATACAGTAGACCCAATGAATTAGTGCTTTAAGCATTTACGTAAGTGGGGATTGAAGTTCCCCCAACTCTAGCGCACCAGTAAACGTCGATTCTACCTGACACGTCACAAAATTGCATATATATATGACTGTTGTCATTCCGCTTGCATTTATTTCAGAGTACTAAAATTTGTAAAAGTAATAGGTCTAGGATCAAGTAAAGATAAGCACCCCCAACCTTTTTTAGTTAGCTTTATAAGGCTAACTAACGAAAATCATCACGACTTAACCTAACCAATCGTTAGGTCAACTGTACGCCCTTGTCGATTGGTTAGGTTAGGTCGTGATATTTTCGTTAGTTAGCCTTATAAAGCTAACTAAAAAAGGTTGGGGGTGCTTATCTTTACTTGATCCTTAGGTCTAATAAACATATTTACGTTTATTTCTTAAGAATTGTATGAGGGTATCACAAATGGAAGTAAATTTCTAAACGTTTCAAATCAAAGCTTAAGGAAAGATCTTCGAGAGCGGAAAGTAATATATGAGCAAAAATGGCAGAACAAAATGTTCATGTGAAGAAAAATTATAATTTACTCACATGATGCCATGCAAGGGTCTTCTTAAATTCAGTAAGTCCTATTTTTGGTTGCTTATTTTCAGCATTGACCAGGTAATGAAAAATTCTGGCAGTGAGGTTCCAGACTGCATTCTGAACTTGAAGAGCACCTCTACGAGAGAAAGAAAAATATATGCGAAAAAGATGCCTGATAGAGGAGCTATTTCGGGAGCTGTCAAGGAGACAAAGAGTGAAGTCCACAAAAGGTAGGTCTGCCATTCTCTCTTCATAAATAATTTGTCACTGTACTGAGATCAATTGTGAACTGATGGTTTGTGTAATGGTTGCCGAATGAATGTCATAGTCTCTCTAGTATTGAATGTAGTAAAAACACTGGTCTTCTCACTCGCTTAAATACCAGTTCAGCGTCCCGGGCCTTAAATCTTTTTATGCCTTTGGTCAAATAAATTTGGGGGGAACCCGGATTTCTACATTTCGTTTGCACCGTTCGTCACATTTCGTGCCCCGCTTTAACTTTTGAAACACTTAACATAATTTGATGGAACTTTTACATTTCATTTAGAAAACATGAAGCCACTCGGGCCTATGAAGGTTATCCAAGTCATAAGAAGATTTTGTAAACGGCCAATCTCAAGTTAGTTAATTAACATACAACTATTTACAGAGCTACCAAAGTATCCTACATAATTTAAGCTAAGAACATACACTATATACAATCTACGAACCAAAGCTGGGCACTTGCGTTTTTTTTTGCGGTACTGCGGTACTGCGGTACTACCGCACTACCAAACCGGTACCGCATAACGCAGTACCGCAAAGGATCGCTGAAAGTACAGCCTGTACTTTCAGCGATCCTTTGCGGTACTGCGTTATGCGGTACCGGTTTGGTAGTGCGGTAGTACCGCAGTACCGCAGTACCGCAAAAAAAACGCAAGTGCCCAGCTTTGCTACGAACTGCCTTGTCTACACTTGTATCATGACATTCGCTCAGTTCCTTATTTACTATCACATGATCCTCCATCATAAGACCTCTTCATTGTATTCATGAGTCTGCCACTAATACCATAAATACCCGAAATCTGCCACAATGCTTCTCTGTTCACAATCATACACTTTTTCAAGATCTCTAAATGCCATGTATACCTTTCAGTCACTTTCACATACTTTCGCATTCGCATGTCTCACTGCAAATACTTGCATTAGACAACAACTTTCAACGTTTTGTCTTTAGCCGACACAAAAGAGTCTTCACTTAATTAATTTGGCCATGTTAATATCATTGGCAGTACTCAAAATTCTCCGTCACATCTAGTTTTTTAGTTACGACACTGACAAAATTTTCGGATAACACTAAAATTACCTATTTAATTAATCAAGGGTGTGACAAACTTTTTTACGATAATTTTTGGAATCAGCATATCAAAATTAGGTAAAGCCACCTATTTTTGTCAGATTTATAGCTAATAATAATTCCTTATGCATATTCACAAATGCATATTTACACGAGTCAAATCTAAAGACATACACGTATACAGGGTGGGTAAAAAAAGTGACCCCTTAGAGGTAAACTGTCATTAAAAAAAGTAAGGGGACTAGAGCTCCCAAACTTCATAGATGCTTACCTTAGCATATTGGTCGTCTTAATTAATTGCGAAGTTGCTCGATGTGTCCCCCTTCCTGCTCAACGCAGGCCTCCAAACGTGGACGCCACTAATCAATACACTTGTTTACATATCGTTGAGACACCTCCCAACCGAGCAGAATTCTTTCGCGTAGTTCATCTATGTCTCTTATATTGATATCAGGGATGTAAACTTTGGACTTCAGGGCTTTCCAAACACCATAATCTAGTGGTGAAAGAGCTGTGCTACAAGCCGGCCACATATTGGGTTCGATAAAATCCGTTGTTTCGTTCTCAAGGAATGTGACATTTTGGCGTGCTCTGTGAGCATGGGCTCCATTTTGTTGGAAAGTATATCTTTCACCACTAATTCGTCGAATATCAGTTAAAAAGAGTGAAAGATATACTTTTCAACAAGATAGAGCCCCTGCTCACAGAGCACGCCAAAATGTCACATTCCTTGAGAACGAAACTCCGGATTTTATTGAACCCAATATGTGGCCGGCTAGTAGCCACGATCTTTCACCACTAGATTATGGTGTTTGGGAAGCCCTGAAGTCCAACGTTTACATCCCTGGTACCAATATAAGAGATAGATGAACTACGCGAAAGAATTCTGCTCGGTTGGGAGAAGGTGTCTCAACGATATGTAAACAGGTGTATTGATTAGTGGCGTCCACGTTCGGAGGCCTGCGTTGAGCAGGAAGGGGGACACATCGAGCAACTTCTCAATTAATTAAGACGACCAATATGCTAAGGTAAGCATCTATGAAGTTTGGGAGCTCTAGTCCCCTTACTTTTTTTAATATGACAGTTTACCTCTAAGGGGTCACCTTTTTTTTTGCTCACCCTGTGTATATATATATATATATATATATATATATATATATATAAACGATAAACTGTGTTTAGAGGGAAGCTATAGCTCAATAAAATGCTAAGTATTGTTAAGAAGCATAATTTCGGCGTTGAGCTAGATTATTTGTTAAAGTGTAAAACCACAACCAATGCTAATTCTTCTTGCACTTTCTGGCATCCACACAACGACCTCTCCAACAGCTCTACTCCTTCTTCTACCTCTTTCCCTCCTCTTACCCATTCCGATGGCCAAGTTACCCTCTCTTGCTTCACTGATTCTAGTGAACTTCAGTTTTTAGATACAGAAACCCAGATCCGAATTTATTCATGGATTTTACAAAATGGTGACAAATTATATATGAAGAGAGAATGGCAGGCCTACCTTTTGTGGACTTCACTCTTTGTCTCCTTGACAACTCTCGAAATATCTCCTCTATCAGGCATCTTTTTCGTATATCTTTTTCTTTCTTTCGTAGAGGTGCTCTTCAAGTTCAGAATACAGTCTGGAACCTCACTGCCAGAATTTTTCATTACCTGTTCAATGCTGAAAATAAGCGACCAAAAATAGGACTTACTGAATTTAAAAAGATCCTTGCATGGCATCATGTGAGTAAATTATAATTTTTCTTCACATGAACATTTTGTTCTGCCATTTTTGCTCATATATTACTTTTCGCTCTCGAAGATCTTTCCTTAAGCGTTGATTTGAAACGTTTAGAAACTGACTTCCATTTGTGATACCCTCATAAAATTCTTATGAAATAAACGTAAATATGTTTATTAGACCTATTACTTTTACAAATTTCAGTACTCTGAAATAAATGCAAGCGGAATGACAGCAGTCTAAATAGAGGACGTTTACTTTGCATCACCAATATATATATATATTATATATAATACAAGCAATTTTGTGACGTGTCAGGTAGAATCGACGTTTACTGGTGCGCTAGAGTTGGGGAACTTCAACCCCCACTCACGTAAATGCTTAAAGCTCCTATCACTAATTCATTGGGTCTACTGTATAATAAAGTGCATTACATATGCGAGACAAGCCATAATGGTTGTTGTAAGATGGTATTCATAGGCCTAAAAGGTTACGTTATTTACTATAAATGTTCGGGAGACCCAGTTGTGATACGTACATACATATGTATGTATGTATGTATGTAGGCATATATATATATATATATATATGCATGTATGTGTGTATGTATGTCCGTGACTTCGATTGCAATTGTTTTCGAGTTGCTGAAGACCGGCACCCCGTGTGACTCATGCCCACCCCACACCTCCCATCAGCCCAGTATATATGGTATGCTCTGGGGTATATATATATATATATATATATATATTTATATATATATATATATATATATATATGAGAGAAAGAGAAATGTACGCTGCGTAAATAACTGTAGATATGAAATTTATGTGTAATGAGTGTAGGTTGAGTTGCCAGCTGATTTTTATTGCGAAATATATAATATATACTTTAAACTTAATTATTGGTGGGAAAACAGTATATAGTATATATCAAGGTTATTGTTCATTAATTAGCTCGCATAAGGTGTCAAACAGATAACTACAATTAATATGATAATGATGGAATGCGCTTGGAAAAATAGTTGCCAGATCCTCCACATATAATTATTGTTCAGTAATTAGCTCGCATGAGGGGTCAAACAGATAATTCTAATTAAAGTAGTACATATGGTATGCTCTGGGGTGCTAAAACAGTCCTCAATGAGTGTGCCACATATAGGCGTATTCATGCTAGGCCCTATAAGAAACCAAATCCTCCTGCTTTGCCTGAGGAGAGAGTTACTCTCAACAGATCCTTTGAGTCTGTAGGCATTGACTATACAGGAGCATTGACTGTAGAAGTGGTTGACACTGAAGAAAAATTGTACATTATACTATTTACATGTACTGCCTCACGAGCTATTTATCTGGATGTTGTGGAGGATCTTACAGCAGAATCCTTGGATCAATGAAAGAAAGCCACCCCAAACAGGTCGGGGGTGGCTTTCTTTCATTGACACAATTCGGGAGTGGCTTTATTTCATTGACACAATTCGGGAGTGGCTTTCTTTCATTGATCTGTAAGTTATTATTAAGTAGGTAGGTTATGTAGGTTAGGTTAGGTTAAGTTGTGATATTTTAGTTTAAATGAAAATATCATGACTTACCCTAACCAATTATCAAGGGCATACAGTAATAAATACTAAACATTTCCTCATGAAGGTGTTTTTACTTACATACTTACATTCTTTACTTTAGTGATTTTGAGGGGGTGGTATTGTTTACTTCATCATTTTTTAGGGTGGCATTATTTACTAGAAACTTTTGGGGGTGGCTTTCTTTCATTGATCCGAATCCTTTGTTGCTGTCTTTAAGAGATTCTGTGCACGACATTCAGTACCTAAGAGAGTTTGGACTAACAACGCTACATATTTCAAGGCTGATGAACAGGTCATTAATGACTTGTTAAGCACTGAAGCCACACAATTATATATACATGGTGGCAAACAATGATTGGCCCCCCATGCACAGATGAAACTAATAGAGGTACAAAAAAACTGATTGTTGCATCTTTTAGACAATTTAATTCTACATCTAAGCAAAACCACTCAATAGTTGGTGTTGCCTCCTTGTGCTTAGCACAAGGAAGCCGTTTAACCTCACTGATCGACGGGAAGCTGTATTACAGTACTGTGTGTGTGTGTGTGTGTGTGTGTGTGTGTGTCTAAGGTGAATGCCTATATTTTCTGGTTGTATTATCTGGTTGTTTCGACTGTCGGGGATCCTGAACTCCACCAAAAAGGTTACATTTTACTTTAGTTTTAGATTGTAGTGACCTTTGAAGAACTCTCTAAGCACACAAATGAATATTTTCTGATGGACGTGATGACACAATAAGCCTACACGTATTACTGATCTGGTATATTTGTCGCGTTATACATATATATGATTCACCTGATTTCAAATGAGAATATTTTTTAATGTTACAAATACAGAGTGATTTGTGATACATCAACCAAAGAAAAAACTGTCCAAATTTTGTCTCTCACCTCATAAATGCTCTATGTGACTTCCCCTAGTTACACGAGCAACGTCGACACGATAGTCGAATTCCTCCCATACTCGCTCCAGCATGTCCGTTGTCACTGACTCTACGGCAGTAACAATGCGAGTTCGGAGCTCATCCAAAGATGTGGGCAACGGTGGCACGTACACAGTATCCTTAACGTACCCCCAAAGGAAAAAGTAACGTCGACGAAACTCACGCTGCACTGTGACTACCGATTTACAGCTCGAAAACTGCAACACACAAAACGCCTTCTGCTGTGCGGACGCCATTTTCACACTGACTGTTTGTTGCTAGGCTAGGCCACGGCGTGACTTTGGAGCCCTCTCGCGGTGATCTTGTAAAACTCGGAGATTTCCTCTTTCATGTGGTGTATGCCCAGTTGATGCACGGTTGATAGGTACGGAAGTATTCTCAGTTAAAATCGGATGAATCATTTTTAATAGCCCTGTATATATATATACAGGGTGGGCCGAAAGTCTGGATCCATAGGAAAATATTGATTTTAATACATAAATTACAACAAATGGTAAATACTTAAAATGAATATAAAATTTAACTCGTAAATGCGTATCCGTGATACTGTACAGTGGTTCGTACTCCAGTATAAACAACAAATTATAACAAATGCTCAAATTGGCGGCCTCTGATATCGAGACACTTAGGGATGGAATTTATGATTTTTAATAATTCTTCGAATTGACGTTCTCGAGATGCGTGTTTCATTTGATAATCTTCTTGTTGACTTTACTGGACTATTCGTTAAAGTTTCACATACCATTGCAGAGGTATTTTCATCAGTTGCAGTTTTTGGACGACCAGAACGCCGTCGATCATGTACACTTCCTGCTTCTTTGAAACGTTTAAACAACTTGCCAACAGTCGCATGTGTTACTGGATGCTTATCAGGATGATTTCTATTGAATTCGGTAGCAACTTCTCTGTGTGTAGCGCCCTGTCTTGCGTACATGAGCACAATTTCTACCCAGTCTTCTGTTGTTAGATTCGAAGCCATTTCTGGGCTGAAATAAAAAAAGTATTTGAGTATTTATACTGGAGTACGAACTACTGTACAGTATCACGGATACGCATTTACGAGTTAAAGTTGATATTCATTTTAAGTATTTACCATTTGTTGTAATTTATGTATTAAAATAAATATTTTCCTATGGATCCAGACTTTCGGCCCACCCTATATATATATATATATATATATATATATATATATATATATATATATATATATATATATATATATATATATTGTGAATTGTGAAATATTTTAAGGAACGCTATTCGTAGTTTATCGAGAATTATTTTAACTGAAAATAGTATTTTTCGTACTTTAGAAAATTCCAAAAAGTTTAATAAAGTCAGCTATTTGTCGCTCCGTCGTAGTTAGAAAAGCGTTATCGCGGCCAATGCATCATCGGCTCTTCACAGCTAGATCTGAGGTGTTAAGTAGCGTCGGGTTTGTTGAGTTGTTGGATGGGTGACCCCTATCTTCCACGTTTAGATGATATAGCGGCTCGTAGAGAGCTGGACCCCACATAAAGCTATAGGTTCTCTCTGCCACATGACCTTTGTCGTTACGAAGGAGATTAAACAGCCCCAGAACTTTTTTTTAATGCATGAAGGAGGGGCCAATGCGGAATAATGAAGTAAGCTGAAGTTAATAATAACAACATTATATTCACTTCTTTTTGTAATGGTTAATTTCTCATGATAATGTATTTTATTTCCTAAACTCAGTTTAGTTTTAGAGCATTATTTTATGCTATTTTTACACCTTGGAGGAGAAATTTAGGGCCAAATAATTTTACTAAAATGCTGCCAATGCATCATCGGCTCTTCACAGCTAGATGTGAGCTGTTAAACAGCGTCGGGTCTGTTGAGTTGTTGGATGGGCAACCCCCATCGTCCACGTTTAGATGTGTTTGTGACAATACGCTGGATTAGGATTCAATTCCTCAAAGCAGTGTTTTGTTGAAATCAAGAATGGTCCGGATCACCTGAAGATCAGGCCCCCTAGCCTTCGTTAGTTAGTCTTATAAGACTAACTAACGAAAATATCACGACTTAACCTAACCAATCGTCAATGGCGTACAATTGACCGAACGATTGGTTAGGTTAAGTCGTGATATTTTCGTTAGTTAGCCTTATAAAGCTAACTATAAAAGGCTGGAGGCCCTGATCTTCAGGTCATCCAATGGCCCTAAAGAAAATTTACTTTATCCGAAAATAGTGCTTCTCGTACTTTAGAGAATTCGGTGATATAGAGAATGTGGTAGAAAAAGAGATAATAACAATAATAAAATTAATAATAATAATGAGAGAGAGAGAGAGAGAGAGAGAGAGAGAGAGAGAGAGAGAGAGAGAGAGAGAGAGAGAGAGAGCTAAATTGTGATTAATGTTTTTAGTAGACTTATAAGAGCGAATTTGCCCTTCATGATGGAGACGTTAGATAGAGAAATTTTTTGAAGTAAAAAACCCGTGGTGAGCCACAATATGATATTACCGAAGAGCTGTGAAATTACTTTCAGAAAACAGGTGCTTCGGTTAACCTAAAGACTTCAAAATGCACGAATCATGTTTAAACGAATAAATTGAAGTGGTGGTTTGTTATCTTACCCGTGATAATATATATATATATATATATTATATATATATATATATATATATATATATTAGAAATTATACAGTGGGTGTGTGTGTGTGTGTGTGCGTGTGTGTGTAGTTTATCGAGATTTACTTTAAATGAAAATCTGATTTGTCGTACTTAGAAAATTCTAAAAAGTTTATTAAGGTAAAAATAATAATAATGGTAATAATAATAGTAATAATATTATATAATTTTGGGGGGTTAGGGCTGCGTTAATTCACCTTTCTGCGTGTGTTTTTTGAGGCATAGCTTTACGCAAATAACTGTATACGCCTATACGGCTAGTTGAAAATTGAATGGCTGCCTTCTAAGCCTGTTGGCTGTGATGCTGAAGACACCCAGGAAGGCTAGTGAAGAATTCAAAATGTTTCGAGAAGCCGCTGCGAATGGATGGATCTTCTTCTTCTCTCAATCTTTTTTTTTACGCTACCCACATACCCACATACATATATATACTTTGGGGGCCTGAGCAGCCCGGTTAGGTTGCCTCTTGGGATTCACATACATATATATAAAAGCAGCTTTCCTATACACACCCATATATATATATATATATATATATATATATATATATATATATATATATATATTTGTAGGACTGAGCAGCTAGGTTAGGATACCCTTGGAGTTGATATATATATATATATATATATATATATAATTTTTTGCTTGGGGGGGTCCTGAAAGGGGTGGAGGGGGGTTAAAAAACACTCGTCATATTGCATGCAATGTTGCAATGCAATGCAATTGCACTCTAACATTTTGCAGCAATACTACTCCACTCAGTAAGCTAATGAATGAATAAGTAACACTAGGTGTATGTCCTAACAATCTAAAGCAAGCCAGAGTATGCCCTGTATTTAAGTCGAGAAACCCAACCACCCCTCTAATTTCCCTCCATGTCCGTATTGCCAACTTTGAGTAAAGTATTTGAAAAATCTGTACAATAAACTTACTAAATTCTTAGTCAAATACGATATTTTAACTAAAAAACATTTGGGGTTTAGAGGTTGGACATACAATGGAAATGCCATAAATATGCTATTAGAAAATATGGTATTAGAACTTAAACAGCAAAAACACACTGACTTGGTCTTTCTCGAATTGTTAACAGTCATACCCTTTCGCTTGAAATCTTATTGAATAAACTTCACATATGGAATAAGAGGAAATATCCTCGATTGGTTTCAAATCAATCTGTTAAATCGTCATCAGTACATCAGATTAAAAATATAATTATCTGACAAGGCGATAGCGATGCTAACTAGGGGAGTCCCACAAAGATCTATTCTTGGTCCATTACATTTTTAATTCACGTCAACGATTTTCATCTCTCAACCACATTAAATTGCGCATAATACACAGATGATATCCCACTTACTTTTTCCCATCATAACTCAGACTTTCTGATTAAAGAAACGAACTGGCATTTAGAAAATGTGTACAAAGTGAGTCAAAAGTCTGGAAACATAGGAACTACGCTTTTCAATGCAAATATACATATATATTTGCACTAAAAACATAGTTCCTATGTTTCCAGACTTTTGACTCACCCTAAACAAATGGATATGTACTAATAAACTTTTACTGAAGCTGACAAAGTCATCTTATATGATTATTATCACAAAACATATTAACCCATTAACATATTAACCCATTACCTAATAACATATTAAAGCGTCCCTTTTTTGGGACACATTTTAACACTACAATTTAGGTTAGAATTTAAAAGTGAAATTTTTTTAATATTAAGTTTTAATTTTTATTTTTTAATTTAAATTTTTTTGTATCAGATAACTATTTCATGTTTATTTAAAGTCTCTCCGAAGTTGAATAGATAAATAAAAATATTAGGAAATAAAAAAAAGTTTTGGGCGTTAATGGGTTAATACAAACTGTCAAATAAAAAATTGGGAATACTACTCTTGCAAGAGTGGATGAGATTAAAGTACTTGACATTAATTTAGACAAAAAAACTAAATGTCAAAAGTCATGTACCCCAACTGGGGTAAGGTGGAGGGGACAACCGAGTCCAACACATATAACATTGACATACAGGTAATTATAATGAAATGTCCGTGTTCATAAAGATAAACAATTAATAATTATGATCGTGAACAGCGTTGAACTCCGTGTAGTTTACTAGTCTTATACAATAATAAGGTTCCATTATGATTACTGCAATTCTATATGAACAGCTACCACAATACAACTTTTTATATACTAGTGAATTTGAACCACAAATAGACATTACACAACCAACCTCCACATTCTCTCATTCCCCTTCCCCACCCACCAGTCTCGCATATATTAAATCATTATGTAACAATACTAATAAAGCTGTTTGTAGAGTCCGTATGCAGCTTTAAACCTTTACTAACTTAAGAATCTACACGATATATATATATATATATATATATATAGATATATATATATATATATTGACATTGAGCGACAAAAAGATTTTGAGACAATGTGAGAGAGAGCGAGGTAGAGGGGCAGAGAGAGTTAGTGGGAAATCGCCAGTGCTGGGCAGCGCAAACGAAAATTCACTTGCGCAAGCGCAAATGCGCAAACCCAAACCCATACCTTGCGCAAGCGCAAATGCGCAAACTTCTCGAAACTTGCGCTTGCGCAAACTCAAACTATTTATATATACAGAGTTTTCCCAAAAAAACAAAAAAAAAAATAGGTGCGTTTTTTTTGGGACACCCTGTATAAAATTAAATTTATAGTAAATCAAATCAAATCAAATCAAAAGACTTTATTAACAGACACACGATCCATAGATATATCAATAAAGAATAGATACAAAATTACAATGTTAAATAAATAATAATAAAAAAAAAAGAAATTACAATATTACAAAAAAAAACACTTCAAAGCTCCTCAGAGTCCTCCTCCAACTCCATCGTGAGCAGGTCCATGTTGCCCTTCAGGAACACAAACCTCTCAAAGTTCTCAGAGGTCAGGCTGGACCTCTTGGGCTTCATGATGTCAGACCCCTGGGAGAACACCCTCTCCACAGCTGCAGAGCTGGGGATGGCCGTGTTGTACTTCAGAAAGACCTCAACCCAGGCGGCGCGGTACAGGGCGGGGAACATCCCCTGCTCCAGCTCCTTGCTGGTCTTCTCCTTTTCAGAGCACCAAGCATGTAGCTCCTTCCCCACCTTGGTGGAGAGGCGGTTGCGGGTGGCGCTCTCCATTGGGGTCCTCAACTCCTAGAAACAACACAAAAATTACTAATTTACTTAAAAGTTGAATTACTTTCTAAGTTTCTTAGATAAGTGGAAAATATTATTTAATATTTAATTATATTTTAATAAATAATAATTTCTAAAGTTAACTACTTATCAAGTTTTTTTTAAATTTTAAATTTATAAATAACTTAAACTCACATGCTGGTAGTGGCTCTTGAGGGTGTACATGCTGATGGTGTTGAAGCTGACCTTGGCCTTGCACCTCTTACAGATGATGCTGCCCCTGTAGACCACCCTGCCCTCTCAACCACCCTCTTCTTGCTGGTCAAATGTCCAAAGAAGGTGTCCAGGTGGGGGCCAGGGGTTGTTGAGGTCCTCTTCCTCCTGGTGAGGCTCTGAGCCATGGCTGGTCACGCTGCCGGCCGGGCTGGGGGCAGAGGTGGGGCTGGACAGAGACTGGTGTCTGAGGCTGTCCATGGTTCACTAGTTATAGACAGTAGTTATGACTTATGAAGTTTCTAGAAGTTACTAGAGTAGTTAGTAGTTTGAACTCTGAAATAAAATTAAAATCAACTAATCAAAGAAACGTGTTTCACTGGCGTTGTTGGTATACTGAGTGCTCACTGCTGTCTGGCGGCGCCACCTGTCTGGCAGTCACGTGTTTATGAGCTAAATCCACTATTTTTAATATTTGTTTTTTTTTCACGTTTGCGCACAAGTTTGCGTTTGCGCAAGTTTGCGCAAGAATTGGCGCAAACGCAAATGCGCAACCGAAATCACACTTGCGCAATTGCGCAATTTGCGTTTTGCGCAAGTGTTTGCGCAAGTGCCCAGCACTGGAAATCGCCTAGTAATTGTTACACAAACAACTTGTTAACAGTTCCGATCTGAATAAAACAGTAACTGATTATCAAAATCATATAAGAATAATCCACGGTTATACTAGCATAAACATATTTATATACTTATAAATTCATATAATATTATACCAATGTTTGTGAAATGACGTTGATGGACCAAACCGTGGCACAGTGCCACAAATGGGTTCAAAAACGGCCAAAATTATTTTTTTCAATTGTACTTAGTTTTATGTAGTTGAAATGTTTAATTAAGATTTATTTTAATGAAAAATTATGTTTAGTACCTTTTGTATATATGTAATGGTGACATATTGAGTGATTTTTCTATAAATAATAATAATATTCCAAATCAATAGGTTATGACCTACTGTAGTTTCTTAAGTTTCTCAAATTACTAAAAATATACTAAACAGATCTATTGTTTAAAACATTATTTGATAACCTGCCACTATATCAGAAGGGGTAAATAAAAAACATCGTAATACCTCTTAAAGTTTATAAAATTAATTCCCCCAAAATAAGTGTGACAACTGATATGAAAAAAAGTGTAAATAGTGTAAACAAAATTACAAAAACTTCATATTTAGAACATATCTTCCTCATCAGAACTAATATTTAAATTCTCTAATATTTCACTCTCTTTTAAAAGTGAACGTGCCTCTTCTGACATCTCTCTCAATTTGGGGTTTCTATTCTTTTTTCGAACTGTACTAATGACTGGATCGCTTGATACTAAAAGATAATGAATTTGATCTTGCATAGTATTCAGTCGAGATGTTTTTCTGGAATGATGGAGACGAACATTTCTCATTACTTTATGTAGACATTCTTGGCATTCTTCTGAATAAGAACCAACTGGATATAGATGATTTTTCATCACCAAACCTCCATGTAGAAGTACTTTGTGTACTGAAGCAGGAATTTTATACCATGGATATAAATTTACAATAGTCGTAGCAGCTTTTCGACAATAAGATTCAAATTTTGCAATGTCAACTTGGTTTTGACAACTGAGAACCTGCAAGATACAATAGAGCATATCAATTACTTTCTTGTTCACACCTGTGATTTCGGAAAATATCTCTGCATTTTGGAAAGCTCTTCTTGCTGTGTTTCCATCATTTGTGTTTCCAGCCCCTGCTTTCGGATGATCCACCAGTAAATGAAGTCGTTTTCTGAAATCCCACTTGATCTGTTTTTTTCTGGCTTACACACTCTTCTTTTCCTCTTCAGTTCTAGCCATCCATTTTTTAGTTTCTAATTTATATCCAATATGTAAGATAAATTCAAAAAATCTAATCCAGCAATGCAATATTGAGAGACCATATTCAACAGCATCAGTATTAATTATTTCTTTTTTCAAGAGAAAATCAATGTCATTCATTTGGGATGGTTTTGCTAAACATAAATTACATGACTGTGTTGAAGTAGTATCTGTAATTGCATTGATAGCCTTTCCATCAAGCATAGTTAGAGATAACTCGTATTTCATGGCAATTTCAACTTCAGTATTTTCTCCTACTCTAACTTTATGAGTGGTGTAACTGGGAATCACGCATCACTCTTCTTGCAGACTTAATTAGTTAATACATGAAAAATGTTCTAACACGCAAAGTCGCAAATAGTCGCAAAACGTTTTGTTTCTTTGATTTACTTAAAGGTTGCATTAATGTTTAACACAAAAATTACATTCCCCAAAATCCCCCATTTTTTGTTTTGCTAATTTTACACATTTTCTAAATAACAATTTAATCTGTAATCTATGATATTGCCATAGTTTTTTTAATTAATGCTATCTTTTTAGTTTTCAATAAAAAAATATGCATGAAAATGTTCTAAACTGTTTATTCTTTCAATAGAACTAAGCAGAACATGAAACTACAGACAATTTTTTGTGATATAAACTTCAAGTAAGTTGTTAGAACAAACATATTTTGTCCCCTCCAAGATATTTTAAGAAGAATGCCAAGAATGTAGATTTTTCTTGCCTTAATATAAGAGAATAAAATTTCAAATACTTAAATCAGTAAGTAGAAGTGTTTTATTTTGACGTGGAAATGGTTTTAATAGAATTTACTTAAATTTGTTATTTTTGGTTTTTGGCCGTTTTTTAACCCATTTGTGGCACTGTGCGTGGTGTTGACATGTTTACTTGCTTACACCGAATATTAATAGTATTTTGCATATTGTACGTGTATTATCAATGGGGAGAGATAATGATTTAATCACGATGGACAGATAAACTCCTTAATGTTTTCCGGATTTCCTGTTGCATTATCAGTGTGGAGATATTAGATCTTAACAAGGAAAATATATATATATAATATATATATATACATACATATGAAATAGGATTCCTCCTAAGGAGACGTAGTTTTACATTTAGGATAAAAACGAAGACGTAGAGCAAAAAAGTCATTATATTTGGCTGCAGCCGACGTTTCGGGCAACTCTACCCATTTTCAAGGCCTAATAAATAAAAAAGCTAAAATTAATGCATGACAAAAATATACGAATGTCAAAAACTAAAACTAATTTATAGTACAGAATAAAACCACTTCAAGAATAAAAATTAAAAAGCATAAAACAAGCAAAAGCCAAAAACAAAAAGTAAAAATTATATACATGACAAATATACGCATGATAAAAATAAAACTTAAAAACTAAAAACATTCAAACATAAATTAGTTAAAAATTTTACTTATAAAAAGTTAAATGAAAAACGCAAAAGTGCACCAAACATACCATGCTCACTT